>JPFL01000234.1:8211-83572 GCA_000733385.1 Paramecium biaurelia | reverse complement strand
CTTCTAATAATGTCTAATCAATAGCTCCTGATAACAATGATTGATCAGTTTCTACCCTCAGATATTATTAATTAACTTAGAAGAATTCTCTATAGTTTTAATATTATTGACATATATTTTGAATAGCATATATGCATCTCTAATAATTTAATAAAAATCTTACAATCTAAACTTTCCAGTTGTCCTCACTATGCAATTTATTTAAAAGTATGCTTCCTATAAGTTATTCTTAAATAGTTGCAATGGCCCTAACAAAGTCTTTTAGAACGTTGTCACTTTACTTTAACTTCATTCCACCCAATTTAATGACTTCATCGACAAGATGAAATTCATGATCACTAAGAATTAAGAAATTTCTTATACAATCCTCCTAATTCCAATTCCTCATAAGTTAACAGCTATCCTTTTTTGTAATCTGTAATTCTGCTCAATTAAATACCCCCTATAATAGGTTGAGGAGGGAGAAGAACATCATGATTCATTTTTTAGTCATTATTTTATTTTGGTGGAGTATTGTTTAATAAATTAATAGAGTTGGTTGCTTTATTATTTTAAATGATTGTTTGTACTGGTTAAGGCTAAGGTTCATCATCCCAACCTTATTATAATGCATTTATTCTTACCTCCTCCTGGTCTTCCTTTTTATCTCGGTTAATTAGATTAGGTTAATTAAACTGCAGGGATTATTGGTGGTTAATAAGTTCCAGCTTATTGACCAAAAGATGTATTTTCCAATTTAATCCCATTTGGAGTATCAGTAGCTGGTTGTTTCTTAAACTTATTCAAAATAGATGACATGTTAAACTTTAATTATCGAAATTTAATTATTATCAAAAACAAAATATGTAAACAAAACAATATATATGATTTCTTATTTAATTATTTGCATTAATATATGTTAAGATAAATAAATACTATATATTTGAGCACTCTTAAAAAAGATCATTTTTTAGCCTTCTTCTTCTTTGAGCCTTTTTATCCCTTAACAGCTTATTAACTTTTGAGTTCATCTTCTTTTTATTTAGCTTCAAGTGCTTTTTATTTTTCAAATTCAAGTCTAGCTTCTTTTTATCTCTTTTATAATTCTTCTAAATTATCAGACTAATGATTAAAATAAATATATTTACAATATTTTCATCAAATGCTTCTTCATCAAGCGAGAAATCATCCTCTTTTTATTCTTAAAGTTAATCTTCTTAAGTCTAACCTTTTAATTTTTCTTTTTTTGCCAAATTCAATAACTTAAATTAAGCCAATATCTTTTTCTTTAAAATCTCAGCAGTTTCGTCTTTTAAAGAAGAATCGCTTACTCTGTTCTCTAAATCATCATGATTTAATCTAGCTACATGAGATTTTAAGTTTTATCTAATTTTTATAATAGATGTTACACTTTGATAAGATTATGAATGATGTCATCATTAACTTAACCTGCTTATGTAAGTCTTCTTTAATCAACAGGAATTTTAAAATAAACATCAATATCATTCATTTATAATTTATTTGCATCAACAAATAATTCTTTATCCTTAAGTAATACAGCATGTTCTTAAAATAACTATTTACCAGTTTTAGCAAAGCATTAATATTCTAATTCTAATTTCATTCTTCTTAAATTTTCTACTAATTTTTATGCTTAATTGCTAAATTTATCTATTTTCTCATCTATTATTTTTTAAGTTTCTTCACTTTAATCTTCATGTTTAAGCTTAACTAATGTATATTCATCTATTTTTCTATATAACCACTTAATTTATAATCTAGATAATCTTTCCTCTGGAGTCTCAAATAATGAATATGTATTTTATGCTTTGATGTTTGCATCTTGTAATACTTTTTTAATAGCAAATTCTGCATCATCATTGACATGAGGCCTATTTTATTTTTATTCTTAAAGTCTATCCTCAAGTTCTTATTACAATGTATCTAAGTGTTCATGATGTGAGTATTCAAAATCAAGATCATAATATAATTTTGTTAAATAAAAGTCTCCCTTCTCCAATTAGTTACAAATATCCTCTGGGGTATCTTCAGGTACCACTAATTCTCCATCTTCATCCATTGTAACATTGTAATGCTTCATAATTTTCAAATACTTTCTTAATCTGTTCTTTATTTTAGAGGGTGATTATCTAATATTCTAGAGAATCTATTTATCTGTAAGACCATTCAATTTATCTTATGTTGCAACTCTGTTGTAATAACAATCAAAAACATTTGTTGCTCTCTCTGTAAATATTTCTTCATCCTATTTGTGTGTTGTCTCTTCTGGTTTATCATCATAATGAACTACTTTTATAAGAGATTTCTTATAATTATCCATCAAAGCTTGAGTTTCAGGATCTAAAGGTGAGTTTTTCTCAAACTCTTATATTTTTAAATCTCTTAATAATCTATCTCTTTTTAATCTTTATTCAAACTCTATTTCTTATTAGGCTAATGTCATAAATGATCTTGCTTAATTTGTTATTGCTAAATTATTGGCTATTTTAGTTTAATCAATTTTTCTTTACATTTTTGCCTAAAATGCCATTTCTGCTTTTTCAAAAGCCTATTCATTATTATATTTATTTACTTTATCAAAATGATATCCCTTTTTTCTTAATGTATTAAAAAGCTTCAAAAAGCGAAATAATGATCCCTCATTTAAATTCTCACCTAGCCCTTCCTTTATTAATGGAGCATATTTAAGGTCTGGATATCTATGCATTAATTTGTTTAGCACTTTTTGATTTTCTGTATCATTTACTTCCTCTCTCAATGGATAACCAAGATTTGTTTCAGGTGGTCTAATTGCATAAACAAGAGGATTATGTTAATAAGGATTAAGCATTTTAAGCTTACGAAACATTTCAAATCCATCATAAAAGGGAAGTTTTGAATATTACCTTAAATACATTATTTTTATTTTTAATATTTAGATTGATTTTATAAAAGAAGATGATTCTCAAAATGTATTGTTATTTCTTCAAATTTGTTATCATAAAATTTGAAGAACTTTGTTTTTCTTGCCTCTCAATTCATATTATTTAGGTAAGTTGAATTTCTTTTTAGTTAAATATTTAAAACTTTCTAAAGGAATTTTGCCAATTTGCATCATCCTCTTACTCATATTATTCTAAATTTTTTATATTTAGGAATCAGAAGGATATAATTTTGAAAATTGCTCTTGCGCATTATCAAGCTTAATTAATTAATTAGTTTACTTATGATAAAAATTCTCCAATTTAATTTTTTATATTCAAACTAACTGATTGATGACTAGAATTACTATGATTATCATCTTATTTAGATTAATTTTAAGGACTTTTAAAGTAATGTGAATTATCAAACTTTTTATCCTCTCTATAAGATAAAAACGAACTAGGCTAAATTTCAGGAAGAGTGGCATGGCTCGTTTTTAATAATGGAACAACTCTTCTTACAAGAGGGTTAATTAATTTATCATTTACTTGAGGGAACTTTAGATTGTTACTTTCACTACGACTTTTTACTAGAAATTATTTTTGACTTCTTGAATCATTAGAGTTAGGTTATTACTATTTAAGTTCTTTAAGCTAATGCTATTATTACTTTAATTTTTTTTAATTAGGAGGCTAAGGTATTTTATTTTTGTAAAGCATTTTAGTTGTTCTTTCTAAAAGTTATAAAACTTTTTCTGATTATTCTTTGAAATTTTTTCCTGCTTTTATTGCAATTTCATCTTTACCAAAATCCAATGGAACTATTGGCTAAATGATCTATTCTGAATTCATAGAGTCTCTATTTCTCTTTCTCTCTACTTCATATTTCCTATCCATTTCAGATAAAACATTATTATGATTAATATCACTTATAAGCTAATCAATTCCTGTATAAAACTTTTCATTTGTTGACCTTCCATCTTCAATTGCCTTTGATCTTTAACTAAATTCATTATCAGTTTATAAATAAACTTCTATATGAGGTTTAGATCTAAAATGCCGTGTATTAGCTATAAATTTCTTACTTTTTTATACAATTTCTGCATAATCAAAAAGATCCTCATTATCGCTATGTGATTTTGATCTTTTAATGGGTTTTGTTAATTTTTTACGATTCTTTTTCATCTATTAATTATTTAGATTCTTAAGAAAGAATTTAACATCTATAAATGTATCCATTGATATAAAATCTCTCATTTTATTTTCAAAATGTTATTCTTTTGTGACTTTACTAATTTTCATCTTTTTTCTTTCATTTTATAAGACTTTTTGGATGTTTTCACTCTATAACCTATTTCCTTTATAAAAAGATGATTTTGTACTTTGAATTACTTCCTCTTGATATTTCTAATCATTCAAACCTAATTATTTGATTCGTCTTTTTTTTTCTAATTGGGCTTTGACAAATTTATAAAAATCCTAATCAAAATCCAACATATTTAATAATGTCCAATTTTCAACAAAAATGAGCTATTTTATTTATTGAAAACCTATCTTATTTCAGTATTAGATAATCCTATTTATTGCTTAACACAAATATTGTTGTAGCCTAATTAAAAGATTTTTTATATAATTTACGATAATGATACTAAGTTTTAGATAATATTTTTAGATGAAGAATTATCAATATTGATTTAGTTGTAATAACATAATGATTTAAAATACTATGAAAATTTTGTTCTATTTAAAAACATTACAAATTATTCCAATACATACTCACTTACTTATAGTTTATAATTTAATATATAAAATAACAAAAATATTTAATTCAATAAAGATATCAATGATATTGGATTAATCCGAATTTCCAAACACCATTAAAGATTTCTCCATTTTTGTTTTAAAATGTACCAATTCCATGTTATTATCCCTCTTACCATTCACCATTATATTTTCTACCATCACTCAAATTTAATATTCCAATTCCATTTTTTAACCCATTTTTGAATTAACCTTCATATTAATATTTTCCTTTAACTTCTAACTAACCAAAACCGTGTTTTTTACCCTAAAACCATTCCCCATGATAGACTTTTTTACCACAATCCCATACCTTATATTTATTAAAAATTTTTATACAAATTTTCCTAATCCATGAAACTTGTCATACTAAAATTGTCCTTCATACTATGACCCATCATTAAAATCAAATTGTCCTTAACCATCTTTTAATCCATTTTTAAAAGTTCCTCTATATACTGATTTATCTGCATAAGTTTCAATCCCTTAACCATTTTGTAAATTATTTTCCCATTCTCCTAGTTTAAATTACAAAAGTTTTTACCTTCATATCTGATATTTTAAGTTGAATTAAAATAGATTCCTTAACCACTCATCTAACTATTCTTCCACTGTCCTCTGTAATATGTTCCATTAGGCACACTATAAAGTCCTTCTCCATTCAAAAATCCATCTAACCACTTATTTTTAATTATAATTCTATACCGTGCCTTCCAAGTAACAACTATGATTATTTTATTCTAATACCCATCCTCCATCACCATTTTACCGAACCCAGTCATTTATTCAAATTTAAATTAACATTTATTCCTTATTTTTGGTGACATCAATATAACAACATGATCTTCTTATTATTAAGTAGATCTTTCGGTAATTATTGGTTAAGCTTATTCATAACAAATTAGGTCTTCAAATAAAGAATTTTGTTATTGCTAGCTATTATTTTCTTTTTATTTATGAATCTGAACCCTCTTTCTTGTTAATATTCCTCTAAATCTTGCTTGAATCAATGCAACCTATTTAAATGTAGGTTATTTTTTCAAGGTTTCTGGTTTTAATTGTATTTTAATCTCTTCAATCTAGAATCCATTGCATATTTGACAAGACCCCATACTAGTAAATTTTTTTTAAATACTGATTTAATGAATAAAAATATTATGAATGACTTAAGAAGATAATTCCTTAAACTTCTGATATTATATTAATTCTGATAATTTTAATTAATACAAATTTAAAATGTAATCAAAAGAACAATATTCCTTAAACAAATTAGTATATGCAATAACAAATCACTCCAATTCTCAAAATTTAAAATTTTCAAATCTTTATTTAATCAAATTGCATTAATTTTTTTTTTTATTTTATTTTTTATAAAAGGTCTAAAAAATATTTCTAGATGAATATATTTTGTACTCCATAATTTTATCCAAAAATCCTTTCATTTATTAAATTAAGATAAGTAAAACAATTTATGAATTTAAAATTTAAACTAATTTCATAAGTTTTCTTAATCTGAAGCACACTTTACTCTCAGATATTTAACTTAAATTAGATAGATATCCCTTGAATTTTGTTTCAAATGATTCTTTTATAAAAATGATTAAGATCTATAATTGAAATTTAAACAAATTTTAACAAACATACAATAGATTAATATTATAATATAAATAAAGAAACAAGGTAAATCTAGAGTCAACAGATATTGATAAGATGTTTAAATTTGAAACAAAAAGACATAATAGTAATTAATTAAAAGTAGTCAAGTAATACAATTATTTTGAATTAGGAAATAATAATTAATTTATGTTGAATACGGCATCAACAATTATTGTCTCATATAAATGAGCAATTATAAGTAGAAACTTATAACACAGTTTTGATGATATTCCCATTTATTTAGATAAATTAGATGGATATTTTAATTCTTAGGCTTCTTCGCAATAAGTATTAATTTACTTGATTATTAGGAATTCTTTTATTTGTTGAATATCTTCTTCACGAAAAGTAGGAAGTAAAATATGGGATACTTTATCATTATAATATTTTTGTAAATAAGTTCAGTATTGGATAATTGAAACTATTTTGGGATAAATATAAATGATGTAATATCAATAATGTTTACTTTTTTCCATCATTGAAGTACGTTTAATCTATGAATATCTTTCTTAAATCTATTAGTCTTTATGAGGATCTAAATCAAGTTATTTCAACATTTGATTATTGAAGGTTTCTACTGAATCTTCAAAAATCAAGCATTAACAATCTTTAGTTACTAAACACTCAGTATCTTGAGGAGGTATATAACTATATTATAGAAATTAATATTATACGTATATTGAGAATAAACATTATTGTTGATGTCTTTTAATTCTCCCCTAAATAAATAACCACCAAAAATAAAATCACATTTTTAATTTGCAGTAAATTTTTTTAAACTACTTTTAGTTCTAAAGAAATCCAATAATCTCTTAATTTCTACATTTGCAAGGGGTCCAGCCTAATTTTCATACATTTTTCTTAAGTATTCTAAAAATAAATTTTAGTATTACCAATAGAATTAATATATATCTTGAATTCAAAATCTGGATTCTTACACATCAAATCTTTAAGAATTTTGAGATTTAAAGAATAAAGTAAAGAATCAGCAGTAGTTTTAGCTGTACTCATGCATGTACCATCACCTATAAGATTAGTATATGTTATTAAAGTTCCTAAACCTTTCCTTATAGAACCTCCAGGAAATTCGTCTACAACATTACCTTTGCTCACAATATAAATATTCTAACATGTCATTCCTTATTCATATATAATTTCATCTGGTGCAAACTTCTTTTCATAAGAACTTTTAATTATGTTATCTAAATCAGTTGATACAAGACCAGAAAATATAGGAAATTCCATTGCTAAGACATGAAAAGATGGTAAAACCATATCAAATTAATGATTTTCTAAATCAACTAATCTTGTATTGATTTCTTTTTTAAGTAATTAATATTCTTTATCATCAACTAATCCATTCTATTATGTATCATCAAGATAATGTCTTTAATGAGTTAATATAGAATGTGATGCTCTTTTAGTTTAGATTGCTCTAACAATTTCTGGAAAAGTATCATTTAAAATACCCAAATAACCTTCTGCTTTTTCTATTTCCTTATTAAGTTCCTCCATAACTATTCTAACAGCATCTTTACTCATAGGGAAACTTCCAGTTAAATGAAATGCTTCACTTGCACAAGATAAAAATGTTGTAGTAACATCATAAACAAATCCTAAATGTTTAATCATATAATCTCTAGCAAATGATCCAATTAATGGCATTTCCTTAACTTTAAAGAAAAAGTTAACACTGCTAAAATTTAAGAAATTCTTATATAATTAATCCCAAATATTTAATAATCCTTTTGTATGATCTAAACCTATATCACTTGATTCAACCAATAAACGAACAGTATCTTCTTCACATAATCCATACTCAAATTTGTCATAATACAAACCCTTCAAAATACGATATATTCTGTATCTAACATCACCAAAGATTTCTTGATCTGTTAATCCTTCATATAAGTTTGATGAATTTGATGTCAACACTTTATTATTACCTAACATATATTTTATTTCAGTTTCTAATTTTTCTATTTTCTCAATGAATTTAGGTTACCCAATTAATTAATTCACTTAATTCCAATCTGCCATACTATAAAATTAATCTGATTCTAACTCTCTCATTTTATCTTATGAATTTACAATTAATTCTTCCAAATATTTTTTATATACTTTTTTCTTAACAACAGGATTTTCTATCATCTCTAAATATTACACCAAAGCCTTGCAAGTAGTACCATTAATTAAATTGGTTATTGCAGCCATCCCTGCTCCATAGAAGACAGACAAATGTCTAAATCTAGCTGGTAGTTCTTCATCACATCCAACCATTAAAGATAACGTCAGACCTAAAGCACCTCTCAAGCCACCATATACAAGTACTATAAATTCAGATTTAGAAATAGGATATCCAAAACATCTTAAAAATGGCCAGAATGTTAATATCATTATAAATCTAGCCAAAATCATAAAAAAGTAGAACACAATCATTCTAATATAATCAGATTTATGAATAAATGTTTCTTCAATTACTTGAGTACCAACAATAATTCCAACTAATAAAAATATTAAGGTATCACAAGAATATTAGACAAATCCCCATACAGTATGAACAGAATGTTCTACTGATGATCTAATTCTAGTCTTTCCAAAAGCACTCCAAAATAACCCTAAACCTACAACTGCAAGTAATCCACTTGTTTTAAAAAAGCAAAATTCTGCCCAATAAAATGTTAAATATGTAAATACAAATGTTAACCATGTTACTTCTATATCATCACCTAAAATTCTTTTCGTCCATAAAGCAGCTAATATTCCTAATACTAATCCTAAGGCTGGTCCAATTAATGAATTCCTTACAAAATTGAGAACAACTGATCCTGCAGTCACAGCTTCTCCCTTTCCACTTGCTGCTTTTGAAAATTTGTTAAAAAATATAAAAAATACCATGGCTACACCATCATTCAACAAAGCTTCTCTAAATATCTAATATCTATTAATACCCCTCTATTAAATGATTAAATGCCAAACTAGCTCCTAACTCTTTAAGTAAAGCAACTACTGCTACAGGATCTGTAGCTGATAAAACAGAACCAAGAGTAAATGCTTAATACCAAGTCATATCATTATCATCATATTGTAAAACCATTTTAAATACAGCTCCTAATAGAATGGCACCCTATTTTTATATTATCAAATACCCAACCACAACCAGGACCAGCTAATAATAAAATATTGACCATCTGATATTTGAACGTATACCAATCACAATTAAATGCTGATTCAAATAACAAAACAGGAACAAATACAAACACAATCAAGTGAGGATGCATTTTTGACAAGATGTTTGCACTCTCGCCAACGTATCCCAAACTTTTTTAAAGTAATCCCAATAATATGCCTAATGATAAAATCATAGGAGAATATGGGAATCTAACTTTATATCACTCCATTACTTTGTCTTTTTATTGATCTCCCTCAATATCAATCCTGAAACAATCCCCAAAGTAAGAAAATAAACTATATTTGCAGATTTCTCCATTTCATGTTCATCTCTCCATAATGAATCTTTTGGGGCCTCTAATTCCTCTTCGTTTCCCTCAAATTCATGTTCATGCTCTGCCATTTGAATAATTAATTTATTGTATATTATATTAGATACAAAACAAATTTAAAATTATGCTGTTGTCTTATAGAACTCTTGACGTTAGCTCACTATTTAACTAATACTCATTAAATATAGTGATTTATCAACGTTAAGAATTGGATAGTCAATTTAAGCCCTTTGGAATCATTATTATAGTAATCTCTCTGTTAAGGATTAATGTAATTCATAAAATTAATATAAAAAAAAGTATAAAAATAGAACAGAAAACCAAAAAATTTTTGTCATCTAGAATCAAAGACTTATGCGTTTATGTAAAAGATTATAATAATAATTAATCAATTTAACATGAAAATTGGCTGATAGAATTTAATAATCAATTACGTCATGATTTTGTTATTTTTGTTATAATTATCCAAGAATCAAAATATTGATCAAAAATATGGAGATTAGAATGCTAACGATTTGAGTACACAATAAATTGAGAAAGTAAAAATTTTTAATTTAGATTTTTATTACTAGTTACATAGTTTCCAATTTATATTATGAATTTTAGGATATATACTAAACTTACCTTATATTCATTATTTTTTCTTCAAAATTATAATCTAAATATTTTTTGATATTTTACCAATGAATTAAGGCAAGAATGTTAAATAAATATAGTTAAAATTGATGCTGAGTCTATTAAATTTCAATAAACACAAAAAATATAAATATATTATTAAAAATACATAACCTTCTTTTAATGACTTCTCTTTAAAAATTCTATTTATATATTTTCTTGCATAACAAAATTACAAAAGACAAAATACACAAAAATTTATTTAAAATTGGTTAATCAAATTTACAAATAGAAGAAAATTTTCTCATTATATATAATAATAAAATGATGTTTGTTGATGAAAACTACTTTTGATTTTTAAAACAAATTTTGAAATATGAATATATTATAATAGTATCATTTGAGAAAGAAAATAACAGCATAAATGTTTCAAATAGAAATTTTTTAAGGAAAAAAACATTTTTTTAGCAATCTAAAACTATCTTAAATAATTTTTTTTAATCAATAAACGTATAATATTTGAAAAGAAAGAAGTTTAAATTTTGTTTTCTAATGAAATAAACAAACTTAAATTGTTAATACATTTTAAGAAAATTCGAATGAGTTTCAAAGAGGAAGATTAATTTTAATATTTATAAAAAATTAATTAATTATATTATTTTTAGGCTATCTTTTATTGTTAGATTTAAATTTATTCTAATTACCAAAATGAATAATATTATCAATTTTTTAATTATAAAATTAACAAAGCTCTTTTTAGAGCTTTTAAAGCTCATTTAATTTCTAAATTTCTTATGGCAATGAATAATTGTTCTTTCATAATATTCTATTAAAATAAATCATTAGGAAGTGTTTTAAACTAATCTAAATAATCATAATAGTATAAAATATCCAAAAAATCAATATATAAGCACTATAATATCTTATAGAATTCAGCAGTAATATATAAAAATGAATATAAATGCATAACAAATATCTAAATTGGTTAGATGTAATTTATTATTTTAATTAATATTCTCTCATTTTAAATTAACAATGTCTATCTATATAATATTAAATTCTTATTCTTTGCTATTTATAAGCGTAAAGCATTACTATCATCTTCTTTTTGGATTCTCTTAATATGCAAGAGCTTTATATTAAATACTAAATATTTGTAATAATCCGTTTTGAATGCATAACTATTATATTTATTAACAAAATGAGAAATTATGCCCTGTTTGTGCTGTTGATGTATGCAACAGCATTGAATTTCGAGGCATCTTTGATGTCCCATACATTAGCAGAAGTAGATGCTTTGGACACTTCACAATTGAATTGCCAAACTCCTCGATCACATTTTGATGATTTGGAATAAACCTTGACTCAATGGTAGAATGTTTTGGAAAATAAAGAACGTATCCCTTCACATATTGAAACATTAACTGAAATGAAGCACTTAATTAAACATAAGAAGTATTAGTAGCTGGTTGATAAGATCAAAGACTTGGATCTCATATCCCCACCAGTGCTTTCTGAATTATAAAACAAATTACAAGGATTGCAATCTCATGGTAACAAGTTTTATTTGATTATTAAGATAAACATGAAAGAGATGAATGTACAGAAACATTAACAAAATTGTGTGCTTATCTTATTAAATAAATGAATAATGTTCACTAATAATGCTAGTAATCACCAGTTACAGTCATTAAAGTCAAAGGTAAGATAGAAGATATCAAAATTATTCAATCTGGATGCTAATAAGCATGTCAGCCTACATGTCCAGATGAACCTGTTCCAGAAATTCCTTCAGAAATTGCAAGTGAAGAATTTACAGAGGAGCCAGTTGAAGAAGGTGTTCCTCCAACAAATCCAGATGAACCAACCCCAGATGAACCTACTCCAGAAGACAAGCCAACGCCAGATTAACCTGTAGTACCTTAAGATGAGGAGGGTCCAACTGATGAGCCACCAGTTAATCCAGATTCAGAAGAATCACCTGATTAACCAATAGTGCCAGAAGATGGAACAGAGGAGTGGACTATCCCAGGAGAAGAACCAGAAGTGCCTAAACCTGCTACTGATCCATTCCCTGAAGAATATAGGGAAGAATTCATTTTTGAGGAAACTCCTCCTCCACAAATTTCAACTGATCCTCCTGTAGAATTTCCAGAAGAGTATAGAGAAGAATTCATTTTTGAAGAGACTCCACAAGCAAGAATTTCAACTGATCCTCCTGTAGAATTTCCAGAAGAAGAATATAGAGAAGAATTCATTTTTGAAGAAACACCTCCTCCACAAATTTCAACTGATCCTCCTGTAGAATTCCCTGAAGAATATAGGGAAGAATTCATTTTTGAAGAGACTCCTCCTCCATAAATTTCAACTGATCCTCCTGTAGAATTCCCTGAAGAATATAGGGAAGAATTTATCTTTGAGGAAACTCCTCCTCCACAAATTTCAACTGATCCTCCTGTAGAATTTCCAGAAGAATATAGAGAAGAATTCATTTTTGAAGAAACTCCTCTTGATGTAGAATCTTCAATAGTTTGCCATTCATCTGAATCAACAGAAAAGATAGAGTTGACAGCCACTTAAGTTGAACCTGGATTTACAAGCACGCTAACCATTACTAATGAATATGGTTTTGGTTTATACTTCTAAAAATTATAAAAATATCCAGCCTTTGCTGATGGAGAAGAATTCCATTTGGCCAGTTTATAAGATAATGGCAATACTGTTTTGGGAGTATTTGTAACAAAAACTGGTGTTAAATGTGTTACAGCTGATGGATCTACCTAATAATCTACATCCGTATAGAATGATGACTTTGAAGGTGATTGGAGCTTTGTATTTATCAGTCATGGTAAAGGAGTTACTGGATGTGGAGTGAAATTCTTTGAAGAATAACCAGCTTTGAGATAAACTCCTGCAACTCATCCAAGTTTCAGTACTTTAGAATTCAAAATTGGTGGTGAATAAGACTCTCATCCATCCTTCTAAGGATAAGTGTATGGACATTTTGCAGTTTCAGCACCAAATCTACACTTCCAAGATGAAAAAACATATAAATAAGTTGTTGATTCATGTAATAATCCTCCTGAAGAACTTTGTGAATTAGATACACATGAATTAGGAGATTTTGAATTTTCTGGATTTGATGATACTTCTGAAGAAAGATTTGACTTTTCATCTTGGGATGCTGGTTATTCTGTTTCTGGTTGGTTCAGATGGGAATCTTTAGAAGATTAAGATGTTTGGCACACTGTCTTTAGATTGTCAGAAAATACAGTTGCTAATTTAGATGATATTCAATTAGGAGATAGAGATTTAGCTCTTTATCTTGGTAATGATTTGGTTGGCAACCGATATTAGGTTACGACATACACATATTCAGGATCTGGTAATCCTAATTTGTGGGATTCTGTTGAATATGGATAAACATTGGGTCAATGGCATTATATTTACTTTGGTTACAGCAGAAGAACCAAATATGCTAATTATGCTATTTATTTATCAGAGACAGAAATGCCTTCCAATTAAATTCATGATGTCCGCCATTATCTGGTTCCATAAAGAAGACTCTATATTGGTAATGATGGTTTATATCCTGCCTTCAATGGTAAATTCTATAATTGGCGTGTAAATCTTTGTATTGGTGATGTTGCTATTGATGTAGTAAATCAACCAAAAGATATTCCTTTTGGATACAATCCTAAACCTGAAAGTCCATAACCAGAACCATATGTATTCCCTGAAGAAGAACCATATTGGCCAGAAGAAGAAGAGGAATTTGTTCCTGTTACACCATAACCTGAACCATTTGTATTCCCTGAAGAAGAATCATATTGGCCAGAGGAAGAGGAAGAATTTGTCCCTCCTCCTTCAACTTTGATTCCTGAAGAAGAATCATATTGGCCAGAAGAAGAGGAGGAATTCGTTCCAGTTACACCACCTGAAACCCCTCCTGTCATACCAGATGAAATAAAACCAGAACCATTACCTGAACCTTAACCAGAACCTTAACCAGAGCCTGCTCCTGCACCCGCACCTAAACCAGCACCAGGTCCAGCACCTCCTTCTGAACCTCAAGTTCCAGTTGTAAAAGAGTAATATCATTTTATTTATATTTATTATTAGATGTGAAGCAACAATAGATGTTACTAAAGAAAACGCTGCTGATATTTTATGTGCTATTTCCGAGTATTTAGCTTAATTAGCATCTGGCCATGTTCCAGAATTAGGTATCAATCCATCAAGAGTTTGTTTCTGTTTGTAATATGATGATAGTAATACTAAATATTTATTATTATTAGGTGATTCAAATGAGGCATTTATGTAAGTTGAAGCTATTCTTAAAGAAAATGATGCATATACTATCAACAAATTAATTGGCTAAAGAAGAATTTGATTTAAAATAATAACACATAATCAAATTTATTATCTTTATGTTTTAGTTAAATTTTTTTATTTGATAATCTTATTTTAATTTATTATCTTTAATAATTAAAAAATAGTGTTGTTGTTAATTCAAGAATATTCTATTGATTAATTTTAACTAAAAAAAGAAAATATGTAACTTTTTGATTTCTTTTCAATCTAAACTTTAGAGTGTTCAAACACAATGAAAAGATTTTTAATAAATTTAACATATAAAACGATTGAATATAATAGTTTTTGTTATTATTATATATTTATCATTGTTCATTTGAATTGCATTACTCTTTTAGGTTATTTACTACATATTTGTTTAAATGATTTATTAGTTCTTGTTTGGTACAATAGAAATCACTAGAACAATAAGAGGCTTTAATAAATTATTTATTATAGTATAAGTATACTCTTTACCCTTAAATTACAAATTCAAATTAAGAAGCAAATGGAGTCAAATATTATTAATCAGTTAAAACTGAAAGCATAGCCATTTGATTAGTTTCAGTTCCTGAATAAACACTCAAAGATTAAGTTGAACTTAGTTATTGAATTATCCATCTGAAAGGTTCTGATACTCCAGCATAATGTTATAAAGGTTCAGAGTTGGCTCCAAAATATTTTAAAAATTGCTCAACTTCATTAAGATAATTTTAAGTGTCTTAATCTGGATTAGGAAAATTAAATCCTTCAAAATTATTACAAAAGTAATCATCATAAAATTCATCAATATCAGTTAGATTGAGTTTACTTTTGTCAATTTTTATGCTTGGATTTGCTTCTTAAATCCAATAATAAACTTTGTCAAATTCAGCTCTACTTAATAGTTCTTTTTCTTTTTGTTTATATTATATTGAAGATTAAACTGCTTAATTGACAGTTTGCACTTTTGGACAAGTATTATTCTTTTGTCCTTAAAACATAAAATCTTAGGGTTTATTAAATGCTTCATAATTTAATGCAAGTGGATCTTCAAAATTAGAATTCATGATTTCATCATATGCTGTTTAATTTGTTATATAAGGTTGATAATATTCTGAAAATAATCTATGCAATATATCTGCATAATTTTTTGGACATAAACCTTTAATAAAACAAACTAAAGATGATGTGCATCTGGCAGATTTAGAGGATTGTAGTTCCAAAGTTTGATAAATGCATTTTCCAGTAGAATCAAATATATCCTCCCTTTATTAGTTCAATCCAAGTTATATTAATTACTTAACCCCTCTTTCTGTCAAAATGGTTGGATCTACAATCCACAAAAAGTTTCTATCTATTTCTGTCCATATATGAGGATCACGTGCACCATGACGCATTATCAATATAGACTAATAGGCCATACCTGTTGAAATCAAAAGACAAAGAATGTGAATCATAATGATGTCACTATATATTAATTAATAAATAATGTAGTATAAAATCTTAAAAATTAAGTATTTTGTTATTTATATGATAATAAATTAATTTTATCAATTATTGAATGATGGAAATAGATATTCATTATTTATTTGAATAAAATATAGAGTTTTAAAATAATATTGAACTTATATAAGAATTTGAACAAATGAGATTCAAAAGATATAAGTTGTATCAAGATGATAGATAAGACTTAAATGAAAATAAGCAAACTTATGTTGAGCAAGAATTTCTGAATCAAATATATAACAAATTAAATCATTTATATTACTTAAGTTTAGAATTTAGTAGTTTTATGTTTTTGTTTAACTCTGATTGCAATTCAAATAATTAATCTTAAGTTGATTATCTGCTAGCTCTACTTTCTTTTCCATAATCTATAAATGAAGTATTTTATGAAATAGCAATATTCTCTTTGTTTGGAGTCCTTGTCATTTATATTAATTTATCCTACTGCTCAATAATTTTCATTTCATATTCGGCTTTCAATTTAATTATTTAACTTTATACAGATCTCTTATAATAATCTAACTCTTATGATAGGGTTTTATTTTGCTTTATAAGGTTGATATTTTCAGAATTTAAGGGATCTATTCTTGATTCTAATTATTTAAGATAGTCATTTTGATCATCAATTTAATAATATGTATCTCTTAACTATTATTCTAATCTTTCAATATAAGCTTCGCATTTATAATATTAATCATCCTTAGACTAAGTTAAAATTAAACCTTTATTCTTAATTCATGTTCTTAGGACTCTAATTTTCTGTACAATTAAGCTATTTCATCATTCATTCGTTCAATTTGTTTCTCTTATAACTCTATTTTTGAAATCTTATCTGTTTCTTATGAAACTATCTGTTATTCAGCAGCTAAGAGTTTTTACTTTAATTCTTCAATAGTTTTATTTGCTAATTCCAATTAGTATTCCATCAGTTAATTTTAATTTTGTAATTACAACATAATATTTATTTATATAATATTGTTAATTCTCTTTATTATAGAAATTAGTTCTATAGTTCATTTTCCAATTATGATGCTATTAATATTGTGTAAAGATAGCCATGATTCTATTAATTTACAATTGATATCAATTATTTAAAGCTAAGGATTTAAGTGAAATAAGAAAAAAAAATAGTGGGTCGACCTTTTGTAGAGATTTATTTAAGCGTTGCTGTTTTATGAATTATGAAAGAAAATTTATTTTTATGTATTTCTTTAATATTCTCTTAATGATCTATTCTAAATCTAAAAGAAGAAATTAAATTTGGAAATTAAATTAATTTTATAATCAATAGAAATTCTCAACAACATATATATTTGAATATTGTTCTAAAAAATTTTAGTTAATTATTCTAAAATTTAAATATATGATATCTTATTTTTGTTTTTAGATATTGATTTGAATGAATTTGTCTGCTAAATTTTATTTTAAATATAAAACAATATATAAATTAAAATTCTATTAGATTGGATTAAATTCAGGAATCCACAATTTAAAATTTAATTCTTTTTAGGATTGGAGTTCGAGATTCATAATACGCTCCTCTCATTTTTTTGATATTAATTTATCCTTTTACATCATAGAATATAATAATCAGAAATCTTTAATTTTCTAAGTATCATAATCTAGGAATGAATTTAAAATGTTTAGATAAATAATTTCAAGAAAACATCTTTAAAAATTATAAGAATAGTTTATCATTTTTAAATTATGTCTTTTTAATTAAGAAAATGGATTCAAATTATCTTTTTGAATTTTATTATTTTCAATAAATAATTATAGAAATATAGTTTATAATTAATTATTTTCACATTTAAAAGATTTGATTTTTCATAAGATATAAAACATAAGCAGCTATCATTAGATTGAAATATAAGTTAAATTTATTAAATGTTAATTAAATTATATACTAGTATTTAATTTGAATAATAAAAAGAAAATAATGATAGAGTTAAAATATCATCACATACAACAATATTAATTCATTACAAAAATTTTACTTAATAGTTTATAACTTCTATTTGTTGTTGAAGTTTCTAAATGTCTTGTTAAAAGTACCTGGAAAATATAAAAAATTATTGGGTACTTATTTTGTTCATTAAAATATTATTGAATTGTATTAATATTGTTTTCTTCCGTTGATTTGATTTATTGTATTTTAAATTTTAAAGTATCTGATTGTTGCATGACATACTTCTTAATTTCAGACTATTCATTTTTTAATGATTGCAATTTATTTTTAATCTAAGACTAATAAGATTAGTATATGTACAGATTTGAGGGCTTACTTAACTTTAATTTCTTTAGGTGTTAAATTTTTTAAGGTGTTAATTTTTGTTTTGGCAAGAGATTAACCATGAATCATAAATGATTAAGAAGTTAAAGGGGATGATTAATATATTTAGTATTTTCTTTATTAAGCTGATTCATTTCTGACAATAAACATTTTTTGATGGGGAGTTTTAGAGGTTTTAGATTTCATTATTAAATAATTAAATTGCATATTTCATAAAATTATTATAGCCACTTAACCATAATCATCTATTACCTACCAAGTTAAAAAAAGTGTGTTTATAGATTTTATCATATGAACTAAAAGTCATGATTAATTAAAAAATGATAAGATCTTTATGAAATTCTATGATCAAATAAGCAAATAAATTTAAAAGAAATTTTTCATTTAAAAAGACAAAAATAAAATAAGTTGTATTTTGAATGAGCATTTTGAAAATCATAAAAAGTTTTGAAAAAAAGAATTAATTAAATTGTGAAATCCTTTTGTTAATAGGAAATATTATTACAAAGAGTTTATTTTTATATATTAAGATGGTTGAATAAAATAATTATTCATTTTAATTAATTTGGCAAAAGAAGAATAGTTAAACATGCAACAATGGGTTAGTCTATTTAAAATTATTAAATAATATGACTATTAAAAATTGCTGTCTAGTTAAACTTAATATCATTAAAAATAGCTCTACAGTATATTTATTAAATTGTAAATACTGTTTAATCTTTATTTGATAACTTACAAGAATATAGAAATTTTAAGGATACTTACATCTTAATAAAGAGGATAAACTGAAAGACAAAATTATTGGATATACTAATTAGATATAAATTCATTTCAATGACTAAATTGTTTTATATTATACCATCAAAATTTGTTAGATTCTTTTTCAATAATTTTATCTGAAGCACTTATCAATTGAATAAAATTGATATACTAATAAAATATAATTATATATTTTACATGTTTTAAACATAAGAATGGAACTGAAACGTACATTAGTATTTAAATGACAAACCAATCAATAAATACATTCAAATACAATGTAACCATAGCTGTCTATATAAATATAATATGATTTATAATTACTTCACTTGATAAAACCATTATGAAGAGCATATAAGGAACTTTATAATAAATTTCTAAAATTTTATATTTAGAGACTGCAGTTTTATGATGTTTTTCATTGCAATATAAAGTAGAGTACATTTGATACCAATGACTACATAAATCTAATGCCAATGCCCACAAAAACAAAAATCCAAAAGTTGGATATAATTTATAAAGTACTGCCAATAAACAAGCATTAGAGAATCTATCAGTGACCTAAAATATATTAATCATATTTAATACCATATCTAAGACACTTCCGAAAACACTGCATTAATTAAATTTTCTAGCAGCCATTCCATCAAAAAGATCTCCCAATTAACTCACAGAATAAGCAACAGCTGATACAATGGGATTAAAGCTTCCTGTGACACAAAAGATAAGAGCACATATAATTCTTGCATATCCAATTAGATTTGGAATATAAAAGTATACAGACATTTATAATAAATTTATTTATCATTTTATAAACACTAAAACTCTCATTAAATCATCAGCATCAAATCCACAACTATCAAATGTTCTTAATTTATTATTTCCATTTCTTCCTTAAACCAATATCAATTTTTAATCAACAGAATAAAATTCCTCAAAACTCATATCCTTTACTAATTCTGTTCCAACTTTACCAACAACATAAATTTTATCACATTTAAATGATTTAGTTGGTTCATTAGGTAATAATTCATATTCCTCAATTTCTGTCAATAGATTCTTTGTAACTTTTATGGAAGGTATTCTTAAATCTGCCATCGCCTCATTAATAGATGTACAAATAGCTTCTAAGTATGCTATATCTATTTAACATAATAGAAACACTTCAACAACTAATATCCATCCTTTTTGACCAACTTTTAATTCACTCATATCAGTTTTATATAGAGATTCTAATAACTCTTAAAGATATTAGGCTTTCTATTTTTCATCATTTGTTCTTTTCATTGAACTAACATTTATTTTAATCTAAGATTGATCACCCAACTCCAACTTGATTCCAGTATAGATTGTAATTTCTCCTTCATATTTGCATGAACCACTTGTACATATAAGGTGAGATCTCAACAATTTAAGTTCTCTCACTTCATTATTTTTACGTCCATCACTTCTTATATTTACTGCAATTCCTCCTTTTATGAATTCTATTTATCCGGGGCTTAACATTAATTGTTTTCACTAATTAATTTAATTCTTTATAAACTAAATTCAAATTCCCAATATTTAACAATCTAACATGAATACATTTATTCACTTAAATTATATACTATTATAATCTCAACGTATAATATTAAAGTTGGAAATAAACATAGTAAAATTACTTATAAATTCATTTATATTATTAACTAAAATATTTTAATTTAATGAATGAAGATGAAGTAAAGAAGATGGTTGAAAAATATAAATTGAGAAAAGAGAATTTTGATTCTTATAGACCAAATAAGAAATACTATTTTGAAAATTCAGATGAATTATTTGTTAAAGCCTAACTTAAAGAATAATAAAATTTTCTTAAATCTTTTAATCATTATTAAGATCTTCCTAGAGCATCTGTAAATATTTTAGGAGCTAGAAGATAATGGGAATTTGCATCTGGTTATTTTTTTGTAACAATTCCTGCTTCTTATATTATTGGAAGAATATTAGCAAATGAAAAATATGGAATTTATAATGCAAATCATAGAATTCGAAGAATGAGAATGTACACATATCTTGGGTTTGTTTTAATAGGATTCATTTATATTCCTACAATTCCTGTTTTTACACCTTAAAATTCAGGCATATTCTAACCATAATTTTATGAAAAAAAAGTATAGAGAGATCTGGATTTAAGTTTAAATTTATATCAGAATGTTGATACAATTATAAACAAAGACAAAGAGCCAAGTTGGGATGATTTCAAAAAAGTATTAGGAAATGTTTAGAAAAAAACTCTTATGAATGTAAATGTGTGAACTTATTATTTAATTTATTAAAAAATCCTTTAGAAATCAAATATATTTAATTGATATTCCTTCATAATTTATATATTAATTATTAGAAAATTCAATGAATTTTAGTTGATATTATTTATTATATTTTTCAATTGAGAAATAATAGAATAAGAAAAAGATAATTTAATAATTCATATCAATTTACATAGTGTAATATCATAATTTAGTATATTTTTAGGGTTTATCAATTATGATACAATCATCATCTTCTTCTTTGCTATCACTTTCTACAGTTATTGGTTCCCCAATTTCATGATAAATTATTTAAGGTTAATCAAATTAAAGAGTTTTTTTATTTTCTCTTTCTGGACTTAGACCTAAATCAATTTCAAATTCTTATTAAAGTTTTTAATTCACATAATTAAATACTTCATTATCTATTAAAGTTGGTAATTCATCTTAAAAATAAATGCACAATACATATGTCCACATACAAATCATTATTTAATAAAATGGTTTTCTAGAGCTGCAATTTTATTGAACTATCATGCATTTGTTAAATAATAAATTAGCATAATATTAAAGGAATTCATAATCCAAACTATTTATTAAATTTTCAATATCTTTATCAGGTAGTTAATAATATATAACTTTTTTTTTTACTTCTTTAAAATTTAATTTTTCATGGCTAAAAATAATAACTAACCTTTTCATTCTTTCATTTTATCCAATTTCTTATAATTCATATGCTGTCTATACAAATGCTGAGTATCCTACTTAACTATTTAGATGTATATCAGTAATAACATCCTTAGTAATGTCTTCCTTTTAAAGTGAAGTTAACATAACACTACAAGTAGCTTCATTAACAAAATATGAATTAGAGCATTTAAAATTTTTTCTCATTCTTAAAGATCCTGAAGTAAAATTTATTTTGGGTCCACAACATGCTTTTAAAGAATAAACAACATCCAATATGAATTCATATTTCTTACCATAAATATTGACAGTTTTTCCATTCTCATTTTCTTTTTTAAAAAAATCTAAAATTGGAAAAATGATATCTTTCATTCTTATTATAAATCTTGCCATTTATTCACAATAATAATTATCAGATATAAATATTTATTCCAATAAATCAGGACCATTAATTTCTATTGGAGGAAACCACGTTGATTTGGAAAAATCAATTCTAATTTTTTTCTCTTCTCTTAATAAAGGCATTCTTCCAATATCACATTATATTGATGTATATTAATTCACTTTTTAAGCAATAAAAAGTCTTATAGCACTATACTATTCATATAGTTTAATTAATTGTAAATTTAAACATGATTCATATTCTATATATTTCCATTCATCTGGCCATTATTATTATTATAAATCTGATTCTAAATTTGGACTTTGCTCTTTCATTTTACTCCAAAATTTCTTTCTTATTTCTTTACCTAAAGAATCATCATAAAACACATCATATGCTACTCTAATCCAAAATTCTATTGATGTTTTTCGATTCCTAACAAATTTGCAAATACATATTTTAAAACAAGGAGATTTCAATGTTTCATTTATTATATTTTCTAATCGTCTTTATTTGTAAATTTCCCAATCTTTTAAGAGTTACCTATCATTTTCTAGTTTGATCTCATTTGGTTTTAAAACCACACCCATTATTTAATTATAAATCTCTAAATCATTATGATAACAGTCATCTAAATTTCTAGTTAACTATCTTAATTAAAAAAACTTCTTATTGTACATTTAAATAATTAAATGGTTATGGTCAAATTATATAGATCCATTTTAATAGTCCAATTAATATATGGTTTTTTATTTTAATAATTAGATGTTTATATTATATTATTTGATCAATTTCTTATCTAATTACTAAAATAAAAGATGTAGAACTTCCTTATTTTCTGAATATTTCATTTAATAAATAAGATTATGAATTGCAGTGTTCATAGATATTAATAAACAATATGTATATATAAATAATTAATAGAAATTCTCTGAGTTTTCATTTTTGTAATAATTTATATATAATTTTAATTCTTATTTTAAAGTCCTATGATTATATAATATAATTAATACCAAGTTTACAGAGAAAGGGATTGTTAAAATCATCATATGAATTTTTTCAGAATAACACAAAATGAATATTTCAAAAGAATAAAGAAATTCACAATTAAATTTTTTATATAAAATTTAAATAGTTTTCATTAAAATTTGGTTATTGAAGATGTTCAATCAATGAAATAAAGAGAAAATATGATTAGGGTAATTCAATATTTTAAAATTGATAAAATATATTAAACTAATAGATTGCATCATTAGAATTAAAAGAAAGATGTAATGTAATAATCATATATATTTAAACACTAATAAGGTAGTAATCCTATCTTTAATATTTAAATCATTATATTTTATTATGCTCATCTGTTTTAGTTCTTTCTGAGAAAGTGGTATTTAATTTAAAGTATTCTTCATTCAATTTCTCCCTTGTTTTTTACATGGCTTCCCTGGAAGACATTATCATTCTCATTACCATAAATGGATCACATTCATTTTTTGCTATTTCAAATTCTTTCCTTGCACTTTTTCTAATGATGTCTCTCCTTATTATATAGTATTAAAAAATTACCAAATCTCACCATTTTTATTAGCCCAATCAAATTCTATTGAAAACTTTAATATGTCTCTGTATAACCGCAAAGCTTCTTTATTCTATGTTTTTTTTGCTGCTACTCCAACTTTAAGCTTGTTAAATGGATTATCAAAAATGTGAGATAATATGCTTTTTTAATTCATTAATTATTATTATTTGATGAGTATAATTTAATGATATAAATCAATCTAATGAGAAAATAATTATTTTAGATGTTAATTAAGTTTATTCAACTGAAATAATATAGATTTTTAATGAATATTTAGTATTTAATAAACTATCTCTTAGAGCAAACATTATCAATTGAAACATGAAAATTGTTTATTTATATTTTAGTTTTAATTAAAAATAAATTAATGGATTAGCATAAACTATAATTTAAGGAAGATCAAATAATGAAAGTAAATATCATTTACAATAAAGTGTAGCCTTTTAAATAAGAAAGATTTAATATTAAATAATTTTAAAGAGATTTAGAAATTAATATTCTTTCAAAAACAGATGAGAAGATAATATTTGAGATCATAAATATAGATGCTCCTATTGCTAATTCTTTAAGAAGAATAATGATTGCAGAAGTAAATTGTAATGTATAAATATAGATTCCAACAATGGCAATCCATAAGGTTTAAGTAATCCAAAACACAAGTGTAATACCAGATGAAGTATTAGCTCATAGATTGGGGTAATTAAATAGAAAATATTATAGTTTAATTCCTATAATTGCAGACCCTTTGTAATTTATTGAGAAAGATGATTAAGAAGAATATAATGAGTTGAATTCAATTGATTTTACATTAATTGCAAAATGTGAGAAAAAGCCAAATAGCAAACATGATGATCCAATTGAAAATCAATATACTAATACAACAGTATATTCAAGCGGTTTAATTTGGTAACCAAAAGGATAATAAGCTAAATTATTTGCTGCTAATCCAATTCGTCCCGTTCATTCTAATATTATAATTGCTAAATTAAGGGAAAATCAAGAACTCAATTTAAGATTGATTTGTGAGAAAGGAGTAGGTAAAAGACATGCAAAATGGTATTTAATATAAAATAAATGTTAGGTCTCCTGTATGTACAGCATTTTATAAATTAATGCCATCAATTACTATAAAAAATGAATTAGATATTTAAAGATAAGAGAAATTAGTATCTATTTGTCCAATGAAAGTATTTGGAATAAAAGGAAATTAAATAAAAGTTGTGAATCCAAGAAATTGTACTACTTGTAGAGAATGTATAAGAGAAGCTAATGGATTTGACAAAGATGTTGAATTAAATAAATTAGATAATCATTTTATTTGTAATTATATTAGATTTTATATTTAGTCTCTATTGAAAGTGTTGGATAGTATGAAGCTAAAGATATTATGTTATAGGCTATAGATATTTTTAGATCAAAAGTATAATTATACATTAAAGAATGATTTTTTATATTCATTAATATTAATTTATATATTCACAGCATTAATTGTAAACTTCCAATCTACTTGCAAATATCTCTGTATTTACATTTGTTAATATTAATAGGTTTAGTTTCAACTACTTTTTTTAATTAAAATTAAGTAATTCGATATGAGAAGTTGTCATAATGTAAAATTATATTATTACAAATTTAACTATAAAGCACAAGGTAATCTAATAATATAATGGCAGCTTCTTCTCTAGGTTCAGGACTCTTTTTATCTTAAATTTGATTCATACCTAAAAATCAGTATAATAATTTAGTTTAATTGACAAAACTGTTCTTAATTCAAAGATGGACTATTTCAAAACTGGATACATTAAAACATAATGAGTAAGTACTTCTAATTCACTTCTATCAAATGCTGCTGCAAATTTTTAATCTTGAATAATCATCTTATAGATATTTTGATTATCTTGAATCCTCATCCACTAATGATAAATAGGAGATTGTTACCAATCTTTCCCAAGATCTTGTAAAATTATTTAAAAACTCATTAATTTCCGTTAAGTATTATTTTTTAATATCTGTATTTAAGGTATATTAATGAAAATTGATTAATCCTAAAGTATTAATATTTGATTCAATCATTAATTTAAATTGTTTTGTTTTAAATAAAGCATGTTTAATCATAAAGTATAATATTTTTTCTTATAAACAATTCTAATTAAAGAAATCAAAATGATCTATTAATTTGGCTACTCTAAGTATGAGTTTTAGTAAATAAAAAATGTTCTATAGTATTAAATCATTTTATAAAAAGTCCTTTGTAGGATTTTAAATGGATATTTAAGGTTTTGGAGGATGATTAAAATAATTATTGTTATAATTTCTGTCAATTACATCTCGAGGACTTAATCTTCTCTTCCATTCATTTTCTATTTACTATTATTAATATTGTGTTTGTCCTCTTGTAATATGAAATGATCCACTAATTTAAAGTAATCGTGGTTTTTAATTAAATAAAGGTTGATCTAGCAATTGATTTGCTGATAATCTTTTATTCATATCAACTTACAAACATTTGATAATGAATTCTTTTGCATGAACCGACAATAATATCTTTTTTGGAAATTCAATAGGAATAGTCGTAATTTATTTTATAAATTCTTTTTCTGTTTCTGCTGACCAGGGAGTACAACCTTTTAATTATACCAACATCATACCGCAAAGAGTTTAATAAAACATAATACCAATGCTCCAAATGTCACTTTTTTCAGAGTATTAATTATCCATTAAAGCCTATGGGCTCATATATAGTGTTGTACCAACATTGTAATACACTTTCTCTTGAACACCTACACTTTTAGAAAATCCATAATCTGCTATTTTTGGTACCCCATTACTTAACAAAATATTTGAAGGTTTGATATCTCTATGAATTATACCTTTTCTTGTTTGTTCTAAAAAACCATTAATGATTTATTTGAATAATTAAATTGCTTCAATTTCTTCAAGATGATTTTTCTTTTCAATCAATTAAGCTAGATCACCTTTTTTAAAATAAAAATATATTTTCATACCTTAATTGCAAAATTCAGTTATTATGAATGTATTTTATTATGAACGAATGCATTTATACATTTTAATAATATTTGGAGAATCTAACAATCCTAATGCATAGATTTCTTAATTTAACAACATTAATTCAACTTCATTTGTTAATTATTTCATGTTGAATACCTTTACTTAAATAATTATATTACTTTTATTGCTACTAAGTCTCCATTCAAATCATTTACTCCTTTATATACTTAACTCTTATAACCTGAACCAATTAAATCAGATTGTAAATAACTAAAATGACTTATTTGAATTCTAGGAATTTATTGCATTTATATTATTTAATATTATTCTTTAAGTATCAAAGGGTTTATTGCGTTTATTGGCATAGCTTTCAATTATTAAATGCAAAAAAAAGTAAGATTTTATAATAACAAATTCAATTTATATGAGTAAAGACAAAAAGTCCTTTTTCGATTTTACTTCCCCTTTTGATTTAGAAAGACAAATAGAGATATTTCATAAATCTCATAAAGATCAGTACTTTGTTCCCAAAAATGACAATTTTAAGATGAAAACATTAGTGCTCTAGAGAAATTATCTTATCAAATACAATTAGAAAGTATCATATAACACTTATGTAAAAAGAGTACTTCTTAAAAGTATTTTAACCTTACTAATGCGTTACTTGAAAATGTTAGTCATCCAAAAATGGGTCTTGGGATATCCCTAACTAAAAATGGTGTAAATTTTACATTTTATGGTCTTGTTGAATAATGGTTTACACAAATGAAAAAATGGTGTATCTAACCCAATTTTTCTAAAGATTACAACATTATTACACTAATTGGCAAAGGCAGTTTTGCTAAGGTACTAACAATTATAGATTTTAAGGTTTTTAAAATTTAAAGAATTAGTGATAGAAAAGAATTTGCTGTTAAAGTGTTTGATAAGTCAATTTTGAAATGTTAAGATAAACCTGCACTTTTAAAAGAAATTGAACTTCTAAGATTGATGAATCACAAAAATGTTGTTACTATTTTAGAAACTTATGAAAACGATTAATACATATATATAGTCTAAGAACTGTATTAAGGAGGTGAATTGCATAAAGAACTGAAAAGAAGCAGAACTTTCTCAGAGAGAGGTGCATTCATAATAGTTTAATAAGTTGTTGATGCATTAATTTATGTTCATTCTCATGGAATACTTCATAGAGATATAAAACCTGAAAATATTATTTTAAGAGAAGAAGGAATAATAGATCAGGTTGTTTTAGCTGATTTTGGATTAGCAGATTATTATAGAAAAGATTGTAAATATATGTTTACTAGATGTGGAACACCAGGATACGTTGCACCAGAATTATTATAAGATAAAATATATGATCATAAAGTTGATGTATATAGTTGTGGTGTTCTATTATACTACCTTTTAGTAGGAAAAGGACCTTTTGATTCTAATAATTATGATTTAACAGTGAAAGCAAATTTTAATGGATAAGTTGATTTGACTAAATTCAATTTTACAAATGAATGTCTAGATCTTTTAAAAGGAATGTTAGATCCAAATCCTCAAAATAGATTCACTCTCGATTAAATTAAGCAAAGTTAATTCTTTAAAAGACATAATTTTACTTAAAATTAAGTGGGTAGTTCAACAAGTTTAGGAAGCATAAATTATTAATCAGATTCATAAGTCTAATCTCCATAATAGTCACCATATCTAGAACAAAGATATTTAAATGAATAAAAAAGCAGATTTCTTTAATATGGTTCTCCTCTATAATAATCACCTATGAGACTAAACTCACCAAATTTATCTCCTCTAACTGGTCCTTAAAACAAAAGTCCAAATTTACAGAGAGTACCTATTTAAATATGAAATTAATATATAAATATATATATATATATATATAAAATCGAGTTAATTTTATAAATTAATAATGTATAAATCCTTTTTTGATAATTAAGATCAGGGTTTTTGGTCACCTCGAAAAATCATCAATAATTGTATTCCAATCATTGAAGGTTTATTTTATGTACCAACTAAAAGTGTTGATTAGTACGATTTAATATCTCTTAAATTATAAGGAAAATGTCTTATAATGAAAGATGGGACTGTATGTATCATTCTTATATATAGACTGAAATATATGCAGACATAGAAAATGCTTGTGTTATTAGAGTTGAACAGTAAGGAATTTGTTTAATAAAAAATTTAATTGAATTCTAATTTTACGGTGATGTTGATGACTTTTTTATCAATTTCAAGTAATATTGTATCCAATCAGATTTTCAATCTAAATATCATCTCCTCTCTTTAATAGGCTAAGGCAATTATGCAAAAGTATTGTTTAATTTAATTATAGGTCTTTAAAGCTAGAAATAAACATAATTTAGCTGAAAATGCAGTAAAAGTATTCGATAAATCTTCATTTTCATTATAATCAGATAGATTAGCACTTGTAAAAGAGATACAAATTTTAAGACAATTGTCACACTCGAATATTATCCAATTACATGAAGTTTTCGAAACAAAAACTCAAATTTATCTCGTATTTGATTATTTATCTGGTGGTGACCTCACTAATTTCATCAACACCAAATAGTTAATTTCAGAAGAATAAGCAAAAACAATTATTATTGAACTTCTCAATGCTTTACTTTATATGCACTCGAAAGGTATATTCCACAGAGACATAAAGCCTTAAAATTTATTGCTTCGTAAAAAGGGTCAAATTACTGATCTTGTTATTGCTGACTTAGGATTAGCTGATTACTATAGAAGAGATGGTAAATACATGTTTACTAGATGTGGCACACCTGGTTATGTAGCTCCTGAAATCTTATTAGACAATCCTTATGATTTTAAGGTTGATATTTATAGTTTAGGAGCCTTGCTCTATATAATGTTAACAGGAAAACCACTCTTTAAAGGTGCTACTGAATAAGAAACAGTTCAATTAAATACAGATAATAATTTGGATTTTTCTAATACATCCTTATCTAAACCTTGTGTGGATCTACTAAATAATATGCTAAACAAAAACCCTTTGTTTCGATTTTCTATTTCACAATGTAAAACTCATGAATGGTTCTAGTAAGAGGATCAACCTATTTTTATTCGTTTACGTCATTCTATGAAATCTAAACTTCAATTTAACCTTGATTTAAACAGTGAAGACAGTAGTCCAAGTAGTCCCAAAAAAAGTTAAAAATTATTCAAAATAAAAACTAATTTGATGTCTCCAAGGTTGAGTGGAAGTTCAACTTCTAGTTTTGAAAGATTATGTAAATAGAGTGGAATGACTTGTAAAACAGAACCATCTGAATAGAAGTTGACTTTTAATAAGTTAAAATTATCAAAGTAAAGATAATCTTAAAAATATTGATTGTCTTTTTGATAATTTATATAATTATCTATAAATTCAATATTTCATATTCAATTTAAAATGCATTCATCCTTATGATCAAATTTGATTAATTTTATGAATATAAAAAGATAAGTGCCATCATCTTCGTTTTTTGATGTTTCTAAAGGATCATTATGGCTGAACACAACTGCATCACGTAATGTCAGTGAAGCCATCTAAGAAAATTTTTATATGTACTCTTCTAAACATCAAACATACAAAATCAAGACTTTATACCTTCAAGGTCATTTCATTTTTAAAAAGAAAAAGAATGTATAATTATATTATTCATACTTAGGGTTAAAATAAAATAGCTGACATATTAAATGCAACTATTTGTGAAATTGAACAACCTAATTATGGAGCAGGAATCAAAATTATAAAAACAGGACAAACTATAGAAATTTATGGAATGATCATAAGTTGGTTATAATAACTTAAGTTTTATTGTATTTAATAAGATTTTGCAAGTAAATATTCAATTATTACATTACTTGGTAAAGGAACATTTGGAAAAGTATTAAATTATTTTATAAATCTTAGGTTTATAAAATAAAATCTAGAACTACTCAATAAAATTATGCTGTTAAAGTATTTGAAAAGAAATCTCTTTTAAGCTATTAAGACTATTTAGTAATAACAAAAGAATTGTAAATAGTGCGTACTTTAAATCATCCTGCGATAATTCATTTTTATGAAACTTTTGAGAATGCTGAATTCATTTTTATTGTATATGAAATGATCGAATAAGGAGAGCTCTCTACATTAATAAAAGAAAGATATCTCTCTGAAGAAGAAAGTTTATACATCACTAAATAATTGCTATAAGCATTAATGTTTATGCATTCATAAGGTATAATGCATAGAGATTTGAAGCCTTCTAATATTTTATTAAAGGACAGAAACTCTTACTAAATTTCAATAACAGATTTTGGATTAGCTGATTTTTATAGAGTTGATGGTAAATATATCTATACAAGATGTGGAACTCCAGGATTTGTAGCACCTGAAGTAATTTAAGACAAAATATATGATTATAAAATTGATATTTATAGTGTTGGAGTCATCTTATTTATGTTATTGACTGGAGGAAAGTCTCCTTTTTAAGGGCCTGATGCTGATGAAAGATTATATCAAAATTATAAAGGTTCAGTCGATTATAGTCTATTATAAAATGTATCTGAAAAAACATTCAATTTATTATAATCTATGCTTGAATTTGATCCTGCTAAAAGAATATCTGCTAAAATAGCCCTTAATCATTTAGTATTTCGAAATTTTAAAGCCAGCAAATTATCACTAATTGTGAATAAATCTTCCAGAAGTAATGAGAAAATACTTAGTTCTAGAATTAAAATAAATACAAATACTAATTTAGATAAATATTTATAATTGACTCCAAGACTTTTAAATATATAATAAAAACCAGTCAATAATATGAAAAAAGAAGCGATTAGAAGAGGCTTTAAAAAAATGCAAACATTTTCTCATAGATCCCCATAACTTTCGCCAATTAAAACATAAACGAAATTCGAACCATTTCCATGATATAATAAGTATGTATTTTATCATAAATTTATGATTGTTTGAACAAAAAAGAAGAATTTCATTATAGTAATTGAAAATAATATTAATTAATATTTCAGTATTAATTGACTGATATGTTATATAAAATATTAATATTCATGGAAATTTCTTATGTGCATATTATAAGACTTCAAAATGATCAAATGCAAAGGAATCTTTACCCAATTTAAGCACATCTTCAACACTTATCCATTATGCAGTTTTAGCATCATCTGCTGCCACAGGTTCAGAATCTTCTGTAACTTCAACTTTATAAACTATAGAAACATAATGTCCTCTTGGATCTCTATCTGGAGCACCTTTTACATCTATCAAATCAACATTTAATCCTATTATTCCAGTTTCTTCTTTAAGTTCTCTTAAACAACATTATTTTGGATCTTCACCATAATCCAAATGTCCTCCTGGAAAAGCATATTTTCCTAAAAATGGTTCATGTCCTCTTGTTATTAAGAGGACATTTTTTATATCATTTTAACTTTTTCTAAAACATACTGCATCACATGCTAATTAAGGTCTTTATTTCATTAAAAAAATAAATAATTATAGAAAATCATTAATAATATAGAGTAGGTGTCTTTGGTTAGTTTAATAATCTCAATGATTCATAATTGAAGCAACATATATCTAGGGATAAATCATTTTTCTTTTTGAATCTTTTTTTTAAAATTTATGTTATATTATCTTTATTATCTAGAGCTGGTGTTTTAATTCTATGCCAAAAATTGTTAGAATTCTTCTTAACTTGTTTTTTATCACTATTAAAATTACAATTTTGAGTTTCATTTTAAATTACTTTATTAGTTTTATTTGAATCTATTTAATTTTATTTAATTTTATTTAATTAGATCTCTTAACTATTTTATCTGACTCTTGTAGAAGGTCTTGTTAAACTTAATTTTGGAGTTGTTATTTATTTCATTGCTTTTTCGAAATTAGTAATATTACTATAAAGAATTCTTTATTTTTTTGCTTGTTCTCTTCTGCTCTATAGTTAACTATAAAATTCTTAATCATTTTAAGAAGAAAGTTCTCTTCTTTTTTAACTCAGATAAAACTTTCGCCTTGTGTCTAAAAATTAATCGAATTAATACACTTCGACAAGTATCTTTTAATAATAATAAAGCATTAGGGTTGCTATTATAAAATTCCTACTCATTATCAGAAAAGTTTGCTTCTTTCTACACTTGATCGTTGCTTTTATTTGTATGTGCACAATTTGTAAGTGAAAGATTATTACTATTAGTGAGCTTTCTTTAAGTGGCTCTTAAGACTTTTCTAATATCATCCCATTGTTAATGTATTAATTGTACTTTAACACTCATGACAAATTATAATAATATTAATGTTTATATATTATATTTTAATATTTTTTACTAATAGTTTCTTTTTTGAATTATGAACTAAAGAAAACTAAAAAATCCTTCAAATCTAATTTATTATAGTAAAATGGACATCTTTCTTCAACAAAATATACAAAATTTTTAATCAATTATTAAACATCATTTAAAATCCACTTAGCACTCATTTTTATTAGTAAGTTTAAATATGAATACTCCAATACATTAAAATACTCTTGAAATATTGTAATTTATTTATGGCAATCTCTTATAAGAAGAAAATCAAATAATCATAAATTGTAGGATATTTAAAGAATAGATTAATTGTCTAAAAATAATAATATTCTATAAATTAAAATTATTAAATATTTCATTAAGTTTTTATTTCACTTTAATACATAATACTTTAAGTATTCTAAGAAAATATTTATTTAATTCTTATTTCAAACATTTTATTGATTCTTCTTATACAATTACCGAATTAAGTTATTAATTTATATGCTAATATTGTTATCATACTTGCAAATATTCTTTATTTGAAAAGATAAGAAAATACGAATCAACATTCTGGAATATAATATAGAATTATTTTAGTTAATAATTAGAATTTTTATGTTCATATTAAATCTTTAATTTCCATTAAATAAAATAAATATTAAAAAATGGCTGATTAACCTGAACCATCTGCCTACTTCTTTGGATATATTGGAGTAGCATCTGCAGTCGTTTTTGCCAGTAATTCTATGTTTTATCGTAGATTTGGGATCCTCATATGGTGCCACAAAATCTGGAGTTGGAATTTGTTCAATGGGTGTTTTAAAACCAGATTTAATTATGAAATCAGTTATTCCTGTTGTCATGGCTGGTATTTTGGGAATCTATGGGATGATTGTTGGTGTTATTTTGTAAGGAAAAGGTATTTATGATTTATATATAATAAATAGTTTCTTCAATAGCAGTATTAACAGCGTAAAAATAAGGTTATGCTTATTTATCTGCTGGATTGTGTTGTGGACTGAGCTCTTTAGTAAGATATATATATTTTACAGATTTTAGGCTGCAGGATTATCAATTGGAATAGTTGGTGATGCAGGAGTCAGAGCAAATGCCCAATAAGACAGAATTTTTGTAGGAATGATTTTGATTTTGATTTTTGCAGAAGCTTTGGCATTGTATGGGCTTATTGTGTCCTTGATTTTATCATAAACATCATGAGTATTATTATTAAAGCACAAATATAAAGATAAATCCAGATGAAAATATATATCTAATAATATTAATCCTGATCATTAATTTTCTGATACAATTTCAGCACTGCAAGTAGCAAAAACAACATTAGCTTATGGTTTACCACTTTGTGATCCTTTAGACTCTATAGTCTTTACTAAATCCATATTCTCAATAACCCGCCCAAAAACGACATGTTTTCCATCCAACTATAACAATATAATAACTAATCAAATACCCAATGAGTTTCTGCTGTAGTAATAAAGAATTGACTTCCATTTGTATTTGGTCCAGCATTGGCCATTGATATACAACCAATTTCATGTTACAATTTGAAATTTTCATCGTCAAATTTACTTCCATATATTGAAGCTCCCCCAGTTCCATCTCCATTTACAAAATCACCCCCTTATATCATAAAATTTGGAATTATTCTATGGAATGGTGATCCAGAATAACCTAATCCTTTTTCCCCTGTACATAATGCTCTAAAATTCTCAACAGTTTTTGGCACGATGTCCCCAAAGAGACCTAATGTAACTTCACCTTCACTCTATCCATTAATCGTCACTCCTATTTTAACTTTATGTGTAATGACTTAATTTGATAAAGAGGAGAATACTCCCATTGTCATTAAACAGAGAATTATCAATTTCATTTTTGATATAATTATCTATAAAATTTAGAGAATTTATATTACATAAACAAAATCAATAATATTTAATCTTCATCTACTCAATCTATTTGTACTAAACTTACTAGTACTAAATAAATATAGAATAATTAATACACTATTAAAAATTCTATTATTATTAAAGATAGAAATAAACAGATATTTTTATTTACTCTAATATCATCCAATTTATAATATCTATCAATTTAATCACTATTAAATCCATTAGTTCTATTATTCTATAAATAAAAGTTGAATCAAATGATAGCAGTATAATTATTAAGAAGATAAGGAATGCTTAACAACTCTATTTTATAAAAGTATTTCACTTTCTTTTTTTGTAAATATTATACCAAATATATTCAGAGTCTTACAATATTATTTATCAACACTTTCTCATTTGAGACTTGAATGTTAATTTTATGATATTAAAGTAATACTATCATGAAATTTTATCCATTTTATATAACCTAAAAATTCTTTTAAAGTTGATAAAATCCTTGTATAATTCTAAAATGTTTATTATTTTCTGATAGACCATTTCTCAATATATTTAAAAATAATATTTTGTTAATTTTTTTGTGATGAAAGTTTTGCCATTAATAAATAGATAATAATTGTATTATGTTAAAATTATTTTAAACTAAACAAATAATTTCATAACTTAGTTATTAGAATTCTTTTAATAAAGAATAATGTCTTTTGCATATTATTTTTTTATTTAAATAAACCAATACCTATATTAATACAATATACATTTTGTTTGAAGGGTGTTCACTCTTTTAGTATGATAATTTGAGATAAATAAATAAAAAATTATTAATTACTGATATAAAATTTGACTATTATTTGTTTATATTATGAAATAATCAAATTTTATGAATAATTTAGAATTAATATATATTTATAATAAATTTATTAACATTCTATTTGGCTCAAATTCAGCCAAGGAGATTAAATATTTAATACAATTTTCATTAAAGTTTATTGTCAGCTCTTGAGTAAATACAAAATTAAGTGTAAAAAAATAAAAATTGAATGAATACAATTACTATTACCATTTTTTTTAATATTTATTTTTAGACTGAAGATTCCAGTTCATTTTACTAGAATAGGAACTTCAACTCATTAATTTATTATGAGAATGAAAGAAAAAAAAAATATTAATACATATTAGTGATTATTTTGATTTTCTTTCCTTGTTTTTTCTGAAGTTTTTTTATTCCAATAAAGTTCATTCAAAGTCTTTAAGTTTTTCTACCAAGTACTCAATTACTAAAACAGGTTTGTCAAACCTCTATCCTGAAGACTTCCTTGAGCTTTCTCCTTCTGACTAAATGTCGTTTAAATTGAAATCTTCTAGACTATCTAGGGAAGGGCTGGGAAGAGGTCTTCTTTCAAAATACATTAATACCTAGATTTTTAAGGGGAAGAAGGTGTAAAAGATGAATTTGAGTTGAAAAAGGATTGACTTGAGTCCATTTGATGGTTGTTTCTTTTTATTAAAAATATTTTTATTAATTTTCAAATTGGTAAATCACAATTTAAATTTGCAATTCATTAATATATTCATGAAATATGATTGGGTTTTAATTCTAATAGATGATTTAACATATTGAATGATAAAAATCGTATGAATTTTATAAAGATTCTACATAAAATCACGTATCAATATAATTTAGTGTACACCCTAGTTGTATTTTTCATAAAAGAATGAATAATTTTAATCTTATATATTAAATATAAAAATTCAAAGGTAATATTGTTATAAGAATACATTATAAAAATAAATAATAAATTCTTTCTTTAATAATTCAATTTTATATGGAGAAGGCTCAATAACCATATTGGTCAGAAATGAAAGTTTAATAAATTGATAATATATTAATAAAATTTTAATTGATATATATATATTTGGATATGATTTGTAATAATGAATAATAATAATAAAATATAATATATAAATAGATTTGATATAAGTTATAAGTATGAGGAATAATAAAAATAAAAAAAAATCGATGCCTGTGAGACTCGAACTCACGCGGGAAATCCCAACGGCTTAGCAGGCCGCCGCCTTAACCACTCGGCCAAAGCATCTAACTTATTTTATTTAGAAGGTATACTTTTTTATTTTAATAATAATAATGAATCTTTCATTTTATCTAACATACATTAATTATATTAATTTCTTAATTCTTATATTTAAATAATCTAATTAATAATACTTAAAGATATATATATATAATATAATAATACTTAACATAATATACACATTATTATTTAATTTAACTTAGAATTCTATAATATCTTAAACTTATTTTTTAAATATCTTTATTTCTTATCAAAAATCAATTAACTATTTCAATATTAATTCTTAATACTATTTTCTAATTTTATCTATCAAAGGCTTGTCATATTTGAGCACTAGATATAAAAAAAAAATGGGAATTCTCTATTAAGAAAACAAGAAACTGAGAGAATCAAATTCTCATAACATGATTGAGAATTATTTAATTATTAGTCAATAATAATGGGTTTTTAACACTAATCATAGTGTTGAAAGAAAATAAAGTAGTTTAAATTTTATATTTATGAATAAGAGTTGAAATATGAGGTTTATTAGATATTTATTATCAATTTTAGAAGAATAGTTGAAATTTGGTTTATTAAATTAAAAATCATTTTTTCTAAGAGTAAACTAAAAAGTAATTTATTTAATTATAAATTATATAAATGATATTTAACTTATTATGCATTTTTCTTTATTATCTTTTGTTTGAAATAAAATAAGTAATTTAATATAAATATATAATTAATTTGCTTATTTAACCGATTAAAATCTATGGGAAATGAATGTACTTAAGGTTGTAATCTAAATACTTCATCAGAAGTTGATTTGATAGGAGTAACAATTGATGAAAGAGGCTAAATCATAAAGGATGATTAACAAAGAAATAAAATTAATTTTACAGAAGAGGATATTAACATGAATGCATCAAAAGCATAGTTCTTCAATATGCATAATAGCAGTTCATATTTTTAGCAGCATAAAGACTCAGAAGATGTGTAAGATAGTACAAAGCTATCAAAAAAGGTTGATGTTCCTAATTATAACCAAAAAAAGAACTAAAAGCTTGAAAAAAGACCACCTTATAAGTTTAAGAATGGTGCAATATATGATGGCTAATGGAAAGGAGTGTTCAGAGAAGGTTATGGAATTTAAATATGTAAATATCTAATTGATCAATAGGGCCTGATGGTGCAAAATATGAAGGAGAATGGATGAATAATCTAGCAAATGGAAAAGGTAAATTCATTCATGCTGATGGAGATATCTATGAAGGAGATTGGGTAGATGATAAAGCAAATGGATATGGCATATATCTTCATTTAAATGGAGCAAAATGCGAAGGGTTTTGGAAAAATGATTAATAAGAAGGTTAAGGTTCTGAAGAATGGATTGATGGTTCGAAATATCAAGGTAATTACTTAAATGGTAAGAAAAATGGTTAAGGATCGTATTAGTGGAGTGATGGTTCAACTTATGATGGAAATTGGTTGGATAACAAGATAAATGGTTTTGGTATTTATAACTGGTGTGATGGAAGAAGATATGAAGGAGAATGGATAAATAATAATATGCATGGTAAAGGGATCTACACTTGGAAGGATGGAAGAAGATATGAAGGAGAATATTAATTTGATAAGAAACATGGTTTCGGTAAATTTACATGGCCAGATGGCAAAGGTAATAAATAAAATTATCATTAGCTTATGAGGGTCTTTGGGCATATGGAAAATAGAATGGTTAAGGGAAATATATGCTTCCTGATGGATCTATTAAGGCAGGAATTTGGGAAAAGGGAAATAGAATTGCTTGGTAAGATGATGATCAAACATAGATACCTTAATAATTGAAATAACAATTTTGATAATTAATATATTCATGACATTTCTATATATTTTTAGTTTAAAGATACTTTAAAAAAGTCTTAATTTTTATAGCAGAATAATTTGATCTTTAACTTTATTTATACAATCATCTATCATCAAAATAAAAATAACTCATAAAATTAACAATTTTAAAAATGTTTTATGTATTTTGATGGGAAACTAAACTTGATTCTGCTTTTATAATAATTGAAATATTTTAAATAATAATAATTAATGCTATAAATTCATGGTTATTATAAGGAATTTTATTACAATTAAAAATAACAGTTGTACATATAAGGCTACTGTTGATATAGTAACTAGGAATTTAAGATATTACATTCAGCTTATTATAGTTAATTAAAGTAACAATATTGTTGATACATTTAATAGTTGACATAATTGTAATACATTTAAGATTAATTGTATTAGAATTAGAAATGTTTCTGATTATCAACACTTAGTTCTAAATATTTATCTTCTTCTTTTGCTTTAATAGTTTGAGATTCTGATTTTATATCTTGATTCTTTTTAAAGTTATTGAGTGCTACTTTTTTTTCTAAAATGTCTTATAAAGTTTATAATTCTAAATATTATTTTATATTATCTTTATCAGTTTTTTAATTAATTACAAGTTCAGACAGATCATTTAAGTTTTCTGAGAGTTGATTATTTTTTTATAATAATTTAAGCTAAAACTTTTATCGTTTTTTTAAAATCAAAGAAAAGGAAGTAATTAAAATTTAGCATTCCTTTTTGTACTTTAACTATTTAATTAGATTAGAAAGTATCTCTAACTACCCTTTGATTTGTTATTGAACTGATTTTGCTTTATTTAAGCTAAAAATTAGTTATTTTAATTTTTAATTCAATTTCATGTAAATAGGATTCTCTGCATTTTTTATCTCAATTAAATAGTTTTATAATGATTCTAATAATTCTAAAGGTTTGTTGGATGAGTAAATCTAAGTTATATTTATTTTACAATCTGAATTACTGTTTATATTCTATATTTATATTTAAGTCTACTCCATTATAGCTAAATATTATTCTTACAATTCATCTAATTGAAGCAATAGTTTTTTCATTCTCGATAATGATAACTAATTTTTAAGCAATATGCCGTTTTTCATTTTTAATTTACTATTATTTATTATTATCAAAATTTATAATCCTGTTAGTTCTGTAAAAGTTAATTATGTTTTCAACATTAAGAGAAGTTGGCTACTAACAAAATTTGAATTTAAAATGAAATGATAAATAAGTTAAACAGTGAAAAGTTTCAATTATTACATATTTGATTCAACCAAAACTACTCACCAATTAATATTGATGATAATATTTTAAATAAAATAATAAAATTAATAAGAGAGTTGTTTTGATTCAAGGGAATAAGATATCTGAAAAATGGAAAGAAGTTGTATAAAATCCTCCTCTAATTATATCTAAGATATTTATTAATAATTGAAATATATATTAAAAAAGGATAATAATTTTTAGTAATATGGTTTAAGAATTAGAATGTATAAACTTAATATTAACAAAGAATATAGAAAACAGAGAAATTTAATATTAATTCACATTTGTATTTGAGAATTAAAATTTTTAATATAATGTAAAGTTTGAATGATTAAAAAGAAATATTTTTCAAGGATAGCAAATAAAATTAAAGACTAATGAAGCGTTATACTTTTTAATAGTTTTATTAAGAGGTATTAGAAATTAATTCTAGATAAAATTTAATAGTTATTCTGAATCTGGATTTTTTGGTCATTTTTTAATTCTAATCTTAAATATCATTGATAAAAATAGAAGATAAATTTCTAATAATTATTTATTGCAAGAGCATAATAAAATATTAAGATTTAAAAAATATGTCTATCAATTGTATTTAATATATACATAGAAAAGTGTATTTTTAATAATCTTAATAAAAGATAATTGAAGAACTATAAATATCTAATTCTGATATACAAGTTTAGATATTTTAGAATGTTGATTATTTGGATAATTTATGAGTAGAAAGAAAATTAGATTGAATATATTAAAATATATTTATTAATTTTATTATATCGTTAATGCTGAGTCAAAAAAATTTATTAGTTGGTGAAGAAGATTTCAATTTAAATAAATTTCGAGATTCTTTGTATCTTAGGATGTAAAGTCCAAGCTAATAAAAATTGAGTAGTGTAAAAAAGGAAGAGAATTCAGTCAAGTAATCAGCTAAAAATTCATTACATACAGATGTCTAGCGTAGAAAAAGGTGATTAAAATTATTATTCTTAGTGTGCCATCATTTGATGAGTTATTAAAAACAATGAATACAAGCAATGGTCCTTGCTAATAATCAAATGCTTCTAATAATAAAAGAAATATCACTGATTCATCTCGAAAGATGAGTGGAATATATAATAAGATTGAATGTATTGGAAATAATGAAGTTAATTAAATAACAAAATTATCATAACCGTAATATATTTTTAACAAATTTAGATTTATTTCAAATACTCCATTAGCAGTATAAAATAATTAAAAACCAAAAAGGACTACCTTCTCGAGTAGCATCACAGAAAAACCTGTTTTTTCAAATGGAAATGGGAAATCTCTTATGGATAAATTAAGTTTAAAAGAGCTTATGGAAATTCGCAGTAAAATAGATAATAGTACATAATCAGAGGTGCATGAATTATCTGCAAATTATGTGTAAGAACTATTAAAATTATCATAAATCATTATTAAGCAAATAAGACATATAAAGCATTGAAATATGTTTATATATATTAAATAATAAGAATTAATATTTTTATTAAGAAAATGGCATCTAAAAATTTTATATCTAAACGAGTAGCAGAACAATTTACAAAAAATATCATTTTGCCAAGCCGACCTAAAGACTTATATTCCTATCAAAAAATGCTGATGCATAGATGCACTAATTTAGGAATGAAAGAATTAGACATAATTTTAGGGAGGTGGTCATAAGAATTTGTGCCTAAGATGAACTATGAGGAATTAAACTAGATGGAATCTGAAATCTTAGATCTAGATACGATTGACATCTATAATCTACTACTTTAAGTTAAAGTGGCAGAAGAATTGAAACCTTTAGAACAATTGAAATATGTATAAGAAATTAGAAATTATGCTCTAAAAGGTTTGATATGAGATGTCTATTAAATATACAGATTATTAATAATAAAAATAATTTAATGTTCAAAAACAACTTCTACTCCTATGTGGGTGGTACTAGATCAGATATAGCCATGAGTATTGAATCCTATTTTGAAGTTATGGAAGTCTTATTGGATTAATATTTGAGTCGAGAAGTATAGAATATGATATTATCGATATCAAGATGCTATTTAATTTCAAGAATTGCAGTCAAGTGCTTAATGATATTGTGGTTTCTGCACCATTAGCCTTTTTGCCTTTCTCACTTCTTGGAACATAATGGCTCTTTGCAGGTGCTAATAGAAAAGGAGCAAATAAAGCCTATGGGCCTATACTTGCATCTGTACATATGTTAGTATTATGGAGAGCTTACACTGCTCCTATTCCAAATAAATTATTTACAAAAATAGTCGCAGATCCAACTGTTGATGGATAATATATTAGGTATTAAATTATTATCAATTTAGAACTTAATTATCTGTAATGAAACCAGGCTTATGGCAAGTATTAAGCAGGGAATTGTATCATAAAGGATATAGATTTCCAGAAATGTTAGAGTTCAAGACAGCTACAGAATTTCCAACTGGATTTGTCAAACCTTATTGATGGTACATCATAATTATATAAATATATCCAATATTTAATACAATTTTTTATTTAATTTTTATTACAAAAGTATATGGAGGCAGATTAACTATTGGTGACTAATTTTTTTATAGAATAATAAATAAAAATATTAAAACCCTAACCTCTAGCTATTAAATAAAGTGCTGAAATTTTATAGCATTACTATAAATTGTAAGCAGTAATAATTTTAACATATTATCACTTTTATTAGAAGGAATAAGTCAAAATCATAGAAACATCTTTGCTAAACATTTATTCATTCTTTCAATCAGACAATTTTGAAAGTTATTAGGATATCAACACTAAAATTAATAATTTACTTGTAGATATCTCTAAGATTGATGATAATACAATAAGAAAGGGACAATTTATAAGATCGATTTGTAGAAAGTCATTATAAAAGTAATCCATTCTGATTTTATATATTCAATTAGATCATTTCACATTTTATCTTTAAAACTTAGAATAACTTTGGACATTATCAGTAAAAAATGGATAAATAAACAAAATTTAAAAAATTAATTAAGATGGTCTAACCTATGTATTCGAAACATACAAAAGTATATTGACATTTTTAAGATAAAGTTCTTTAAATACAGATCTAACATTAGTCTCTAAAAAGTTAATTAAAATGTTTATATGCAGAATTTGTGAACAACCAATTTAAGCAACTTAGATGGCATAACATTGTATTAAGTGTGAATAATAAGCTGAAAGCAAAAAAAGATTATTAGAACTAAATTTAGAATTAGCAAATATTTGTGATTAAGCTTATTTAGAAAAGAGAAATGTGTAAATTAAGTTGGCAATTAAAAAGTATTATTATCTTAATCATATTTTAAGAATGAGAGATAAAACAAAGAAAAGATAATATCATAATACAAAATATATTTATAGAAGAGTATAAACTTTAGATGATTAAGATGAAGATGAAGATAATTAAAATGAATATTAATAAGAATTGAACACTATAGTCAACATAATGACATAAATTATTAACTTTGCTGAAAAAACATTAAATAATGCTGCTGATGTAGAAGATACTAAATGTAATAACTTATCATGAGCTTTATTAATAGAAACTTTAGTACTGTTAAATGACATAGTCAATGCAAATGAATGTATTGAAAGCCAAGAAACATTGTAGGTAATAAATGCAACTCATAAATGTTTATTAGATAGACTTGATTATTAAAAAAAATAAGAGACTATTATCAATAATTCAATATAAGAATCTCCTAATTAAAATTAAGATAATATCAGTAAGATTAAGAGAGCCTTTACTAAATCTAATTCGATATCATTTAGAATGTCCAAATTTTAAAATTCTCCCTCTCCTTCTTAAAGAATATCTACAGATCCAATTTAGGAAGAAGATGATTAACCATCATCACCTTAAATTTAATCATCTTAAAAAATTATTTCTTAAAGAAGAACATTTAAAATGAATTCTTCCATATTTAAAGTAAGTGATGGATCTGATTCACCTAAATCAGTTAAATAGTCATCTGTATTAACTTAAATGAAAACAAGTTATTTTTCTTAAATTGATGCAAATTAATCAATAAATTCTTCAATTAGTGATTTTAAAGTTGAATAGACACTAAAATAATCTAGTAATGAAATCAAATAATCAAGAGAAAATCTTTAAAATTCATTATAAAAACTATCTTAATTCAAAGCATCAATCTAACCACTCTTAATGAAAAATTACAAAAAATAAAATTTAGAAGAGATTACAGAAGAACAAAAATATCCAAATAAAACAGAAGAACCAAAATTCCCAAATAAAATAATTGAAATCAATAAATAATCTATAAAAGATAGTGAAAATTCATCTAATAAATCTAGTATAGAATCTATTAATTCTAACATAAATAATAATGAAATACTTAATTTAGCTCCTAAAAAAAAATAAAAAAAGAAAAATAAATTAAGTTTTTAATCATAAGAAATTGACAAATTGTAATTAAATAGTAAAAACTAATAAAGAAAAAGTAAATTCTTTGAAAACCAAATTTGTAAATCACCCCTTGTTGCATATGACAATACAATGGATGAAATTTTGATTGATAAAGGTTATCATTCTGATTCCAATTTAATAAAAACTGTTTCTCCTTAATAAAATGAATCTTCAAAAGTTGGAATTAAAGATTTTGAATTCATTAAATTATTAGGTAAAGGAGCTTATGGATGGGTTTTTTTAGTGAAAAAAAAAGGATCAGGAGATCTTTATGCTTTAAAAATAATTGATTGTGCTTAAAGAGTAATTTCTAATTTTTATCTTAGAATTTAGAAGCATTTTTTGAATAGTTAAAGGCTGAAAGAAATATTTTTGAAATTCTCAACAGTAGTTTTGTAGTTAAAGCATACTTTTCATTTGTTCATGAATAATATCTTTGTTTTGTACAAGAATACATGATGGGAGGAGATCTAGCCAGCATATTAAAACAATATACAGTAGACTATATTATTAATACATTTAGGCACTTGATGAATTTTATGTTTAACATTATATGGCTGAGATTGTTTTAGCTTTAGAATATTTAAGATAATAGAATATAGTACATAGAGATTTAAAACCAGAAAATATATTATTAGATTGTTAAGGTCATGCTAAACTTGCTGATTTTGGTCTATCAGAATAAGGAGTGAATAGTAGATTAAAATTAAAAGAAAATTTGAATACTTAAAATACGGTAGAGATACCAACTTGTATTGAATAAATTAGTGATTAATCAGGCTATTAACCTATCTATAAATAACTCAAAAAAGTAGGATCAATTTTAGTGGAAAAATAAGGAAGTAAGACAAAAAAGTATTTACATTCAATATAAAAGGATTGTTGGTACTCCAGATTACATTGCCCCAGAAATTATATTGGGAACTTCAGTAAGTAATTTTAGTTCAGATTATTGGAGTTTGGGCATTATAATGTATGAATTACTTTGCGGTATTGCACCTTTTAATGATGATACTGTGGAGAAAATCTTTGATAATATTCTGAATATGAGGATTGAATGGCCTTAAATTGGAGATGAAGAAGATTGTATTTCAGAATAAGCTTATGATTTAATTGTAAATCTATTGGAACCTGACTTCAATAAGAGAATAGGGCATAAATCTATTGAAGAAATAAAAAATCATAAATTTTTCAAAGGTTTCACTAAATTATAAATTTTAGGCATCTAATGGAACAGATTATTGATTAAACCAGGATTAATTATTCCAGAGTTAACTTGTGAATCAAAAGACACTGAAAAGATGTAACAGTTTTTAAAAAAATTGGAAAAGACTAATAAAGATTCAGAAAATAAAAAATTAGCTTAATAATTGAAGGCTTAACTTTAAAATTTAGAAAGAATCGATTTACTTAAATAAAGAAGCACATAAGAATCCGATAAATATTTGTATAATTAGTTATTAATTAGATTGCAAGTGTAAAATGAACAAAAGAAAATCTAACATCAAATTGAGTTACTTACACAACTTTATACCAAACTTTACTAATGTTACTCTAAGATGCAGTGAAAATAATTTTAGTTCTAATAAATTAATATTTATTTTTGTTAAATCAATAATAATAATTTTATTAAATCATTATATCAAAAAAAATTATGGATATATATATCTTTATATTAAATATCCATACATACAAAAGATGGTAATTAATTATTTTATGAATAAAAACATGAATAGAAAGTTCTTCCAACTAAGATAGATGACAAGAAATCTTGATGAGTCTTTTAAAGAAGATTTAGAATTATATGTTTAATTATTGTAAAAGAAATATCAACCAAATCCTGAAAGATTGAATAATGATAAACAAATGTTATAATAATGGGATTAATTCAAATAGTTTAGATTATCTAGCATAATTGATTCCACTTTGGATTCAGATATATTTAAGATTTGCATTTGTGATTTTTTAAAGAAAAAAAGAGTTAGTATGGAATTTTGGATAAAAGTTGCATATGATATATTTCATGATGAAACAAAAGGAAAATAAGTGAGAATGAAATTTTGGAGATCAATGAGAAAGAAATCTAGTAGTTTAGAATTAGACTTAAAAAATAAGAAATGGCCTGTTGCATGGAGATATTTAGAAAGAGAACCTTGTTTGAATTTGGAATTACTCAAATTGTATGAACAATATATGCAAATACGTCCATTTTTTGCTTAAACTCTAAATACAATGACTAATATTACATGTGATTTAAGGAGAATGCCAATGCTAAAAGAAGAAAAATCAATTGAATTTGATCTATCAAAAACTACTTGGTTTCCTAAAATAGATATGTGTGGTCCAGCTATTTTAGAATAATTGTCTAGTTCAGATAACTTTTTTTGCGAATAATTAATCAAATTTACAACAGAAATGAAGACAATTATGTTCCCAATTTTAGATTTCTTTAGATTAGATAAGAAAAAAGGAAGAATAATTAATTTGTTTGGTGAACAACATGATTTTGTATTAGAAGTACTTTATTCATTAAAAGCTTTCTGTGGATAAGCTATTAACTATACTCAAGGTTCATTGAAAAAGAAAAAGAATTATAAATGTACAAATTCATATAAAATAAATGAAATGTAATGTAGTGTTATGTTAACAACATTATCAGAAAATGATTTGAATTAAGATGTAATCAATGACATTCAAAATAATATTTAAGGAGGCTATTCAGCATTTATTTAAGATAATTAAATGTATTATCATAGCGAAAAGAATTAAAGGTTAGTTCTTATATTTAGCTAAAAAAAATTATAGTTTGGTAAAATCAAAAAAGGAATTAAATTCTACTAACTTCCTGACTAATAAATTTCTACATTAAGAAATAAAGTAGATTATGAATTTCTAATTTATTATGCCAACATTTTGTTCAATAAATGTATGATAGTATAGCAAAATTGTAGTTCAAGAAAGCCTTTTTATTAAGTTATGATTTGTATGTGGACATATGTTTTGGCAGTCTATCTTTCAGGAGAAATACCTAATTTGGAAGGAGCTAATGTTTTTTAAGATAATGATAAGGAGGATTCATTAGTAGACATTTAAATAGATTTAGGATTAAGTTCTCATGAATATACTCATGAAGAACCAGAATTTGAATAATACTAATTTTAAAAAGTAAACTTTGAATTTACTAATCAAGTTGGAGGAGTTAGTTTGGATCCAAGTGAAGAAGAAGACTGTATGATTGTAGATCAAATATAAAAGAAAAAGAAAATTATTTTAGTATGATTTAATAATATATATATATTAAATAATTATAAGGATTATTATAATCGTATCTATCAAAATAAAATATTTAAGGAAATTAGATATATGTTTAAATATAATAAAAATATTTATGCTTTCATGTTTATATTTCGTTATTCTGATATGAATATCACAAAAAATAATAATAATAATAATGATTCACAAATCCTATAAATTAATAAATTTTAAGCATAAATATATATAATTTTTTAAATCATTTATATATAAAAAACACAAATTATTTTGATAAGATAAATTAAAATTCCATATCAAATTTAACTTAATTAAATTGAGCCCAAAACAGAGATGTTATAGTTTCAATAGAAAAAACAGATACAATGTCCTCTAATAGGAATACTTAAATATCTGTAATATATATTAAAGAATAATAGTTTATTTTATTTATATATATTTTTTACCAAATGTTTCTTAATCCTGAAATGATAAATGAAGCATAAGACTCCTAGGTTTAGAATTAGTAATTTAGTTCACGACAACAACCAAAGGGGAGGTCCAATAATATGAATCGATTTTAAGTTAAGTAGAAAGATGAATCTAAATAAGATTCTAAACCTCTGGGTAGAATTTAATAAGTAAAATGTTAATTAATGATATTAGAGAGAAATGGAAATTTCAAAAAAGTAGGAAGAACCCTAGATATAAGATAATAATGATTTGGTTGAAAGTCTCGTTCAATTTGATTCGGATGATGAAAAAAATGGAGCAGATTAGATTATTAATCCTTTAATTCTTAGCCAATAAGAATAAGAAGAATAATTTGTAAATATATTCCTTATTTTGAGTAACACTAACATGTAATACCATAAAAACCAAAGACCTATGATTCAATTAGTGCATTGTAAAATAATGCGTAATATAAAAAGAAACTTGGCTAAAATGAGTCTTCTTATGGTTAAGAATTTGAACTAAAGATTGATTAAGTAAATAATTGCCATAATTTTAGTTAACTATAATTGGAAACAATCATAATTAGTATTATGAGCCTGGATAATAAATAAATAAAACTAATGATCTTCCTTAACTTTCTAAATAAAATAATAATAAGATATAATTTGATTATACAAAAAAGACATAAGAAAATGCAAATGTGTCAAAAATGGATTAAGATTAAGGTTTAAATAATTCTTCTAAATATCAATAATTACATGATTAAAATGAAGAATTTTAGGATATTATTTAAATAGATGGTAACTAATCTGAGATATGTTAAGAAAATACAGATAAACAGCAAAGTTTAATTCTGTTTTAAAATTTAAAACATGAAGATGAAAATAGGCATATAAAAGAGGATTCTTCTGATTAAATATTTGAAGAATAAGAATAAATATCTTAATAATAAGTGGAGTAGTAAGAGTAATAACAATAATAATAGTAATAATAATAATAGTAATAATAATAATAATAATAATAATAATAATAACAATTATAATAATAATAATAACAAAAATAAACTTGTCCATATCCAAAACCATTAGCTTCAATATCAATGCCTTATGGGAAGAAGCATTTTTTGATAAATCCAGCAGAGAGGGGAGGAATGACTTAATGTACAATAAAAAGAGATAGAAGTGGAATGTGTAGATTTTATCCAAAATATCACATGCATGTTTCAAATGGATTTTTATATTTGATGAGTGCAAAAAAAAGAGCATGTAATAATACAAGCAATTATATTATTTCATAATCGAGAGATGATATGGAAAAAAGTGATAATTTCTTAGGTAAAGTTAGAAGCAATTTTATGGGAACTGAATTTGTCTTATATGATTCAGGGCTAAATCCAGAGAAAACTAAAGATCCATAAAAATTTAGAAAACAATTAGGAATTGTTCAGTATGAAAGTAACATACTTGGTTCAAAAGGACCTCGTAAAATGGTGGTAAATCATTTGAGTAAATGAAGGTTTTATTGCCAAATTTGAATGAACGAGATTAATTGTATGAATTCATACCTACCAATTCAAAGGATGGAATATTAAAGGAATATATAAACAACAATAGAGACTAAATTGTCACTTATGTTAATAGACCACCATAATGGAATAGTAAACATAAAGCATTTGTCTTAAATTTTTTTTAAAGAGTAGATAAACCTAGTGTTAAAAACTTTCAACTCATTGAAGATTAGAAGGAGGATAACATATTACTATAGTTTGGGAGAGTTGGAGAAGATTTATTCAATTTAGATTTCTAATATCCTATTACTCCACTTTAAGCATTTTAAATTGCATTAACTAGTTTTGATTACAAAATTGCATGTGAATGAATTGTTTTGTCATTAAAATAAATCAATTATATATATATATTATACAAAGAGAGAATGTAAAACAAACCATTAGACTGGATTTGTATTGGATGCAAAAATCTGAATTACTCCTTTAGGAAATACTGCAATCGATGCAAAACTTTCACAAGAGATGCTCCAGGCACAAAATTCATACCACTAGACCAACCAAATATTATTGATTCATTGAAACTCTCAGAACCTGATCTAACAGGTAGTGGACATAGTACTACAGATAGTGTTGGAAGTAAAGCTCAAGATCAAGCTGTCTTTCATTAAGCTCTTTTCTTAGAGAATTTAACATAGAGTAAACAAGAAACGGTTAACAAGAACTTTAACTTTATGAAGATTTGTACACTATGTAGAACAGAAAACTATTTTTATCAATCAAAATGTAAGTAATGTGGATTTAGGATTTGATTTAGACCAAAGTTAGGCCATGATTTGATTTTAATTATTATTCATATCTATTTCTTATGCTATAAATTCAAACAATAAAAGTATTAAAATTCTATAAAAGACAAGATAAATATATCTTAAGGTGAAAGAGAAGATGTTAATCCTCTTCAACTTGTAATATTATTTCATTCATTCTAATAAAACAAAAAAGGTTTTCTAAGTGTGTTCTATTAAAAAAAAAATATCTATATAGATGTATCTAATAAATATCAAGACTTAAAATATGTTGGATTTAATATTGGCATTAACATCAAGGATAAAAACTTTTGATAAAATCTTATGTTTACCAATAATTGTGATTTAATTGATTGTAAATGAAGTTTTTAAATATAATTCTAATAAGAAAAGAAGGAGTTGTTAAACAATTCTAAATAAATGATTGTATATAAATTTATACAATTATTAGTATGTAATTAATAAATTGAGAGTTAATATAAATTAATTAAAAATGAAAAAAAATATAATAGTTGAGCATGATTAATCGGTTCCCCTACCATAGACTATATTTCGAAATGGTGTCTCTGTATTACCATTACTAGTAAAGAAAAATAGTATGGGCATAGCATTAGAAAACATTCCAAGAACTTAAACTTTTTCAAGATAAATGCAACAATCTGGTCATAATGATAGTGTGTAATAATCTCGAACTCCAACAATGAAAAATGAGTCACTTCATAGTAATATTTATAAGAAACCAATTGTCATAAAAAAACCAAATGTTGTTTTAACAAAACCTGAGACTGATTTTAGTTGGCCACTTTTCAAATTAAAAAATGATCCATTAATCAAATAATTTTGGGAAAGAAGAGCTAACAAAGATACAGAAAAGAATTGGATATTTGATGATTACATTTTTGCCAGTAATATGTTAAGAATAGGAAAAAAGAAAAAGATTGTTAAGGGTTATTTTTATAGATTGACAGATTCAGGTTTATTGATGTACTATAAAAAAGTATTAATTTTTATTATTATTTAAAGGAATCAGATACATTACCAAAAGGTTTTCTATAATTAAATATGTAAGTTAGAATAATTGTAAGTTTTCAAAAGACAAAAAGAAACCTATAATTACCAGTATTGTATTTAGAAAAGAATCAAGGGATTGGGATAACTATTTTTGATCACTAAATTGATCAAACATTAAAATTAGGAGAATGCATTTAATAATTTTGTTTAATGAGAGGTTTTACTGTTTTGTATGAATAATTGGAATAATTGGGTAGTGGAGCTTTTGCTTAAGTTTTTAAGGTAAGTAGAAAAAGAGATGAGAAGCATTTTGCTGCAAAAACATATTTCAGATAATTTTTTGATGATCATCCTCATAAAGACAGATTGCTTGTAAAGATATTTATTTAAATATAGGTTAGTCAATGGTTTATAATGAAATTACAACATTAAAAAATGTTGATCATTAAAATATAATGAAACTCTATGAAGTAATTTAAGAAAAAGATAAATTGATATTAATTACAGAATATTGTGCTGGTGGAACATTATATTCATATGTGAAATAAAAAGTTAAATTTAACGATAAGCACTATGCCTATATATTAAAGTAATTATGTGATGCTCTATATGAGATGCATAAATTGAATTTTGTACATAGAGATCTAAAATTAGATAATATTATGTTAGAATCAAAAGACTATTTATAATTAAAATTAGTTGATTTTGGTTTCTCTGAAATTATTAATGAAAAATAATTAATTAGTCAAGCAGGAACTCCTGGTTTTCTTCCTCCAGAAATTTTCAGATAAATACCTTATACTGCTAAAAGTGATATCTTTAGTTTAGGTGTAATTATGTATTTGGTATAAATTTAATACCTATTTAGATTGTTGCTGGATATATGCCATTCAAAGCTCCTACTGCCACATAAATCTTAGAATTAAATAGAAAATGTCAAGTTAACTTTGATAAACCTCCTTGGTAAGATGTAAATCCAGATTTGAAATACTTAATTAAAAAGATGCTTGAATTTAAAATAGAAGATAGAATAAGTTGCTTAGAGATTCTAGACAGTCCTTATATTCTACATCATTCTCGTCAGACTTCAGAAACTAATTATAAATCAAACTAGATGTTAAGTGGATTAGAATTAGATAAATGTAATAGACAATCTATGAAAAGTATTAAATAATCTGAATAATCAAATGATAGAAGCAAAGAATTTTAATTAGATTTTTCAATTCATACAAATGATATAAAATCTCTTTATTAAAGAAATTCTTAAAAAACAAATAAATCTAATAGATCAATAAATTCTTTAGCTAAAAATTCATCTCAATAAAAAATATCCAGATCAGTACCTAAAGAATGCTAACTCTCTAAATTTTAGAGTACTAAAAAGATGGATGATTTAGAATAACATAAAAGTTTAAGTAAAAAATAGAGTTCTTTTGGAGATGTTATAATTTGTAAATTATTTTGATTATGATTTATTTAGAATAAGATCAAAAGATTATAACATTTGAAGATACAGAATCTTTGAAATTAGAATAGATTCTATATTTAAAAAGGGCTGGAATAGTATTTAATAAAGTAAAGAAACCAGTCGATTAAACTTCCAATTAAGATAACTGAACTATTAAAATTTATTTATTTTTTATAAGGTAATTTATGATAATGAAAATTATTAAATATAAGTTAATTATATTTATTAATATTTCATTAACCTTTTTTCTTTTTGGGAGGGAGTAAAGGAATCTTTTTTAATTTCTTAGTTTATGACCCTAATTCTAAAAATTTATATAATAGAATTACATTAATCATTATTTTAAAGTTGAATTTATTATTGTTAAGGCATTGCTTATTCTTTTGGATCATCATTAGAATAATCAGATCCTTCATCACCTGAATTATTTTTGTCATCCTTTTGTTAATTTTTAAGACTGTTTTATTCAATTTCTTCCATAACTTATTTCACTTTTATTTATTCTGGTTCATAGCAATCTATAATTGATAAACAAAATGATTGTGCAATTTCTTTGTAAATATCTAAATTGAAATGAAAATATTCATATTTGCCAAAGTCAGCTCCACAGAATGACATCTCCAAAGTATAACAATTTATAATAGAAAGTTCTCTCCATAAGGCAATCTTAAATATGATAAAATTATTCTTACTCTGGCAGAACCTTCTCTATCTTTTTAAAGCAAGAAACAACAGTCTTTGAACGAGAAAACACTGCAATTATTTCGATTGAGCATAGGGAATACTAATTCTTTTCTATTTGGATCCTTTCCAGAACAACCATACATAAAGATATTCTTTTTTCTTGAATGTCCATGTATATCACAAAAGAGTACTAAATCTCTTTCTTCTTTAGTTTTTTTAACTAATTATTTTGTATGATAAATAGTAGGGTGTTACTTTTTATTTGGATCAATCCATTATCTATTTAAATCAACACCTGCTAAGTTACATCTATAATTTCCATTTACAACACCATCAATATTAAGCATTGGAACTATTTTAAAAATAAAATTTTCTCTTAATATTCTTGCTTCATTTGTATTACCAGTCAAAAAATCAATCATATATTCCATAACATAACTAGCCATAGTTTCACCTGGATGTACTCTTGATGTAATAACTATCCCTTTCTTTTCTTTACCATTATTAAAATCTCCAATTATCAAGAAATCACACATATTTCCAGCAATAGTTTGACAAAGTTATTTTCTTTTCACTCTATTTTTTTTAGCAGGATCAGATTCTAATTATTTTAGATACCTGCACAAATGAGTGAATGTGTAAGGATAACAATGAGCAATATAGATGCAATCAAAATCATATTAAAATTTAACTGCAAATGTTAAGGTATAATAGAATCCTCCATTCTTTCTCTTCATGTTGTTTTGATAATAACATATTTCATGACCATCTCTAAACCATCCAATCTCTTTATAAAATTTGAAAAGTATTATTACTTTTTTATTTTGCTCCCTATTCTGAATACATTAACGGTTTCATTCCAGAATTATATAATGAATCGGGCTTCATCATATTAATAATATTGAATCTATACTCTACATCCTTTCTTGTATTTGATAGAGAAAAATAGAACCATTAAGTGTTCATTGTAGTATAATAGTCAGGCTTAAGGATGAGGTTATACTCATAATCACAACTTTAATAATTTTGAATTGATAAAGTTACATTTAGATGGCTCTTCGGAGATTTCCACTTTCAAATCTACTTTCAAAAACTAATGTTGAATCCTCTTTTGATTACGGCATATAATATGGTAAGACCTCCAAACCATAAGTTGCTGGATCAACATCCTATGTAAATCATGATAAGGATACCTTTGTAAAAGGACTAGGATCAGCACAGTCAAATACTACTTTATTCAACAGTGTGTCTGCAAAACAGATTCTTTCTATCTCTCTTCTTAAACTCTCTTCCAAAATTGTTTATTTTGGGATATACATAGGTTCAAATGGTTCATTATGATTGATGAATTCAGGTGAATTAGGCAATAGCACAAAATCAGTTCCCCTTCTATAAATATAAACAAATACGTTCGAGTGAGATATTCTGGATCCATTTTCTTGATTTCATTTTTTTATTCCTCTGTTTTATAATATAGAGACTTGTTAATCCCATAAAAAAATTCATCTGTATTAAAATCCATCATTATTTGAAATTATATATAATACTAATAATTATTATAATCCATTTATTATATTGAATAAACCTCTAGAGTTCAATATATTAATGAGATATTCATTTAAATATTGAATATTAGTGCAATTAATTACACATTTTAATTTATTATTGTAATTTATTGAAATAGATTCTTTTAGCCATAATTTATAATAACTATAAACAAGTATAAGAGAATATAAATTATAAATTTATATTTCTGCTTTTGTAAGAATATTATGAGTACAATATATCATTAGATTATCTACTTATATAATATTGATATTAAGGTATATAATTATAGCCATATAAAAAGTAATTTAATTAATTAAATATAGTAGTTGTCTTTCGGACTCCAAATAATAAATTTATTATAAGTTAATTACTTATTACTATACATAGCCTTTGATAGATAAAATTAGAAAATAGTATTAAGAATTAATATTGAAATAGTTAATTGATTTTTGATAATAAATAAAGATATTTTAAAAATAGGTTTAAGATATTAAAGAATTCTAAGTTAAATTAAATAATGATGTGTATATTATGTTAAGTATTATTATATTATATATATATATATCTTTAAGTATTATTAATTAGATTATTTAAATATAAGAATTAAGAAATGAATATAATTAATGTATGTTATATAAATGAAAGATTCATTATTCTTATTAATATAAATAATTATACCTTCTAAATAAAATAAGTTAGATGCTTTGGCCGAGTGGTTAAGGCGGCGGCCTGCTAAGCCGTTGGGATTTCCCGCGTGAGTTCGAGTCTCACAGGCATCGATTTTTTTTTATTTTTATTATTCCTCATACTTATAACTTATATCAAATCTATTCATATATTACATTTTATTCTTATTATTCATTATTACAAATCATATAAAATCTACTATAATTTAGTAAAATTATTTGAATACATTTTCAAAAAGTCACATAATTGTATGATGCTGGTATAATTTTGAGACATTATATACTTGTATAATAAATCATAAAAGGATATATTGTTATCTACGATTATAAAGTAGATAAGTTAATTTAACAACCTACCTAAATTTATAGCTCAAATAAAATCTGTGAGATTAGAACAGATACTTGTCGGCTAGAGTGAATAATTTATTCTAAGTTATTTGATTGCTTGAATTTAAATAAGATAATAATTGATTTAAATGAGAATAATTAGTTGGATAATAGGTGCAAAGAAATCATTATTTTTAAGCGTTTCATAATTTTTTAGAAATTAATAATGTAAGGTTTGGATCAAAATGCAATCATACATAAAATTAGACAATACTTTCTGTATTCTTTTTGTTAAATAGATTAGTTTTATAATGTATATTAAATCATTTTAGTAAATTAGGAATTATTAATTTAAAAGTTTGCTTTTTAATATTTATTTTCGAAAATGTAGTAAGATTTATTACAATTGAATTTAAGAATTAATAAATATTCATTTATTTTAATGTAATCAATTAGTAAAATTAGTTCAAGAATATTCTCTGCAATACCAAACTCATTACTTAATCTATACTATTCTTAGAATTGATAACTTTTTTTTTTAAGTCACATGATATATATTGATGCTTTTATTATTGTAACTGATAATATTAATTTAATATATCTTTACAAATTTATAACTGGATTAGGCATTTTTATTATAAACGCATCACTGACTCAAAGTCCTTATTTTGTCTGTCTACTCATTAATTCGAGAGCCTGTGTAGAACAGCCAAAATATATTATAATAAAATGAATGTCAATTTGCTAATTTAAAGATCTGTAGAATGTGATCTATGTAGAACTTATTTTTAAATTATAAATAGAATTAAGGCTTCTTTAGAGGAAATGATTTATTGAACTAGTAAATAAATAGAACTTTTTAAACTCCTAAAATACTGCTATATGAAGAGAGAAATGGTTTAAAAGGATATTTGTTTTATGAAGTAATGATATCTCTTATTAGAATTATTATTAGGATGTATAAAATAATTGATGAATGATAGACATTATTTGATTAGAAAATATGACAAGTACTTTAATAGAAATAAGAATAAGAATGAATTTGTAAATAATGAGGCTTTAAAATAAGAATTATAATACTAAGCAGAAAAACTTATGATATTATTTTTATAGTTTATAATTTAATCTAATGGGGTGTTGCTGTTCGATTAAATCTCCTAGTCAAACAACTCTTGGAAGAGAAGTTGAGTGCCCAAAGTGTTAATAATTGTTTCCATCTTACACAACAAATCATGCGGTAACATATTCAAATTTAATTTGAAGTTTAATGATCACTTAGATAATTGTCTTTTGTCTTCTTAATAAAATATAAATAAAATAGAAGATTATAGAGGAATTAAATATTGGGAAAAGGTTTAAAATGAATAAGGATTCTAGTGGGTACTAAAAGAATACAACCCTAGTCTTTAAATAGACGAATAGGTAACTATGAGAAATAAAAAAGAAAATTTAACAAGAACCTTTTGGTTCAAAGCAAGTTTGGTTCAGAGCTAAACTAGAAAAGCTTAGAATTCCTTGGCAAGTAAATATAATAAAAAATAATAAATTAGAATGGATGCACTGTGATATCAGTTTCTTAAAACCATTTGTTAGAATCTTCTGTGGAGAGCATAATGAAATTAAAATCTCGTCTTTTACATGGAGAATTGAAAATAAAATTTCAAGAAGATGAAAAAGTCTAGGATGCAGGAGGTTTGCTTAGAGAATGGTCAACATCTATTCTTTAATAATTAGTTGATTAAGGACATCTATAAAAAACTGACACTAAAGAACTCACATACAAATTTAATCCCAATGTTTAATCAAATACTATTGAAAAAAGATAACTCTTTTCCTTTTTAGGAATAATTGTAGGTAAATGTCTTTTTGAGAGAATACCACTTAGTTCTTTTTTAGATCGTACCATTATTAAACATATTTTGAGATAAAAAGTAATATTGGAAGACATCAAATATTTTGATGAGGATGTATTTTAATGATAAATTATTTAGTTGTTCTATTCTTGGTAATATTTATTAAATAATAATTCTGATTAATTAGATTTATATTTTTAGTTAGAATATTTTGGTAAGACTATTAATTTAAAAGAAAATGGATGTGAAATCAAAGTTACTAATTCTAATGCTTAGGAATATATAAATTTAAAGTATCTTTAATTATTATAACACATCTTAGTATATTTTACTATACCCAATAATTTTTAGAACCATATTTATCAGATTTTCTAACAGGATTCTATCAAGTGATTCCAAAAACTTTATTAAGAATATTCAAACCATAGGAATTAGAAATGATCTTATTTGGACTTCCTTTTATTGATCTTTAAGATTGGTCCAAATATACTATATATAAAGATTGTTCTGCAGAGGATTACTTTATTATATGGTTTTGGTAAATTCTGAGTACTTGGAATTAAGCTGAATTATCTTAATTTTTGAGATTTTGTACTGGTTCAACTAGAGTTCCAGTTGAAGGTTTTAGGTAATGGCAATCATCAATAATAGTAAACTTGAAAGTAACAGAGGTGAAATATCATATTTTTGTATTTAATCTAGTAATTTTGATAAAGAAAATCCATATCCTAAGGCTCATACATGTTTTAATAGATTAGAATTACCTAAGTAAATATTTGTTTTTTTAAAGTTTCATAGATATGAAGAGATAGAAATAATGGAAGTTTTTCTGAAGGCAACAATTCATGAAGCATTAGAAGGATAATTTGGTTTAGAATGATATTTTATAACTTATAATTTTCATTTTTAGATTTAATTAGTTAGTTTGAATAAAACATTAAAAATAATCAATTTTTTTTCTTTATTATTTTTCTTTATTGTTATTAAAGCTATTATTATTATTATTACTACTGTTATAATTAGTAATTGTAAGTATTGGCATTATAAATAATGTTTAAGTTTTATATTTTTATTTAGGGTTAAGATTATTTTAATGGTTAAGATGCTTTTAATTATTAGTTTTTGGATGGTGCAAATGAGAAACCATTCCCAATACTAAATCCATTATATTATGTTTATGGTAATTTATCTACTGAAGTAGTCTTCTTCATATTTGGTAAATCTCTCTCAGCTGTATGTTAATCAGATATCTTATAATTATATGCAGTACTCTACATTAACACATGGGTACTTAAAAAATTAGGAACTGGTTTAATGTTCTAAAATTATTAGATTAATTACTTTAGTTCTGATTTAATTTGTATGTCCAATTTAATTTTGTTATTTCTATTAACTCATAAGAGACTCTCTTTTTTAATTTACATCACTTTAAACTTGATTTTATCTACTTTCTATTTATTTAATATATTCTTGTGCTTCTGGATAATCAGCAAAATAGGGATGTTTTAATGCATCCAGACAAGTGAAACGTTCTTTAGGATCCATTCTTAATAATCCTTTTACCAATCCTATAGCCTTTTAAGGTAATTTACCAAGATATCTATAATAATTATTACTATTTTATGAATACCTTCTCTCAATTGTCTCTGGTTTACCTATTTCAGGAAATTTCATTCCTAGAAATCTTGGATTCTTTTGAAATACTTCCATTTGTTCATGTGTTAAAGGACCAAGAGTCTTTTAAATCAAATATAATTGATCAGTTTCATTCTCTCCTGGAAACATAGGTTCCCCATCAGTAAGTTCACAAAGTAGACATCCTATAGCCCATAAATCTACTCCTTTTCCATAGGTTTGATAATTCAATAGAAGTTCAGGAGATCTATACCACCTTGTTGCAACATAATCTGTTAAAGTGTCTGGTAAATTGAGACTCTACAAGAATTAATTAAAAACTTTACTCTGGCAAATCCAAAATCAATAAGTTTTAAATTGTTTTCATTATCAATTAGAATATTTTCAGGTTTGATATCTCGATGAACAATATCATGATAATGAATAAATTCTATAGCTTTTATTAATTAAAAAGCAATTTTCTTAAGGAATCCTTACTTACAATATTAAATGTAATACATCTAAACCATTAGGTGAGGCTTGTAACACTTCAAGTAAATTTTTCTCTACATACTCAAAAACTAAATAGATTCTCCCTTTTCTTTTACATCATTTGATACAAATACCTCTTGAATGCTTCGAATAAATCAATAATATTTGGGTGTTTCAATAGTCTTAACATCTTTACTTCCCTCTATATACTTTTTTTAACAATCTCATTATCCTCGGTCTCTTTAAACTTCTTAATTGCCACTAATAATATAAAAAACTCACTACCAATATGATTATTTTCTTTATTTTCACATTTTAACACTATTCCATATGCTCCCTCTCCAACTACTCCTTTAACTTCATATTTATTCATTGAAACTGAATATTTATATTATTAATTTTGATATTATAAATTATATAAGATGCAATTACTTAGAAACAATCTAAGAGCAGACTCCAAACATTGATTAATAAGCCCGATACAATATATTAAGTAAATTTTAATTATAATCAGTTATTTTATTAAATTTTTATAACAAAAATGAGGGAATTTTATTATAAAAGATAAAGAATAAAGATATATAAAACAATATACATATTAATTATGAAAAATCAATTGAATTGAGTTACAATTAAAATTATAATTATTATATTTACTTAATATTAAAGAGATAAAATACTTTATGCTTAGTGTTAATAAATCAGAATAGACTTAATTATATAATGACATAATAATTAAATATTAAAATTTAGATATTATATATATAAGATTATGGAGTATATAATAATGAGAGAATCAAAAGAATAAATATTGTATGTCTAAAAGATGTAGGTTGTGATTATTTTATTCTCAATTAGGTAAGTATAATATAGATTTAATGTAACCAATTTAATTTTATAAGATAATTTTGGGAGAGGTATATCTTGATTGAAAATTAAAAGATATTAATTAGAAAGCAAAAGATTAATGTTTAATTTAAAATTAACGAATCCCTTCAGATCAGATCTTTCTATAATATTTATAGTTTAAATTAATAATGATGGATATCTTACATATATACATACTATATAAATAAAGAGAATTCTGTAAAATATTTGAGGTTTCCCTAAAATTCTAATAGTGTTGTTGATAGATTAATTCTCTCAAATATATAAAGAATTTGGCTAAGACTAATTTCAATTTTGGTTAATAAAATCATAATAATGAATGATTCTTAAGATCAAATTATATAATAAGTGATTAGAATAGAATTGAAGTTTATTAAATTTGCATGTGGTGTTTAATTTGAGGAAGAAAAGTTTGATTAGGTATAGATCGAAAAATAACTTATTTAAAGTTTTTATAAGTCAAAGATTCTTAAAATTTCTTGATAGCTATCTAGAATGTTCTCCACGTTTTAATTATTTCAATTTTAAAGGTGAATATAATAATTCATTGCAAATTTTGAGATTCTTTGCTGTTGTTGGTTCCTATAATTTGATTATAATATTACCTTATTAAATGAATTATCAATGAGATTTGGATCTTACTAAGCCTTTTGTAAGTTTTCGATGAGATTTTTTTAAGTTGGAACCATAAGACTTTTTCTAAATTAAGAAGTATTAAGGAGTTTAATTTTAGAAATATAATTATCTATTTCAATCATCTATTTTTTTTCAATAATAAACCATTTTACATCCCTAACAGATTCAGAATTGAGAGCAAATGAAGATCTCATTTCATAAAATATAGTCATCTTACTTGTGATATCTTTCATTATCAAAATTAATTCATAAAATTAAAGAGCTAAATTAATTATATTTATATACATTCCTTAATTTAAAATGATGAATATGAATCAAGCATATCATTTATTTCATTTCTTAAGAAAGCATATTCTACTAAACAATCTTTATAAATTAAGTATGCGATATCTCTAATGATTAGAGTATTTTATGTTTTATGTTTGAAATTGAATTGGAAATAGGGGATGAAGCTTAATTTAAAATTAAGTAGATTGATTATTTTGAATAGCCAAAGAAATTAAAGTTTACGGTTATGTAAATCATCTTAATAGGGGTATTGTTAAAATCTAGAAGAACTATAGATTTCTATGTTTTGTGCAATTCTTTGAATGTAATTGAAGTAAATATTCATAAATCCTTATTCATTTTAATTTATCTGTTCAAATACCTAAATTTACTAAAAAATATCATTATTATATGGTTACATCAGAAACATTGAGAAACATAGAGTTTTGTGATGATATTGTATTCAATTTCTTATCTTTTATATATTAACAAGTTTAATTCACATATTAAGTAACCATTGTTTTAGATTATATCGTCTATAATGTTTGTTTATATTAGTCATGTTGATGGGTATCAAAATATTTTAAAATAATCTCTATTGATTATGTATAATCACTGCTTAGAATAACATGGAAACTGTAGCATCTTTTAAATTATTCATTTATTGTTTCTGGCTAATATTTTAGAATTTCTTCTAATTTTCTCAAATCTTTAGATAATATTTTAATATCCTATAGTCTAACTTGATTGAGCTGTGAATCAAGTATAGAAGATCCAATAACTTTCTTTTACACAACCTTTTTTTATTATGGACTCGATTAGTGAAATAGAGACTTTATAAAATTCATTTATTAATTTACAGAGATAAAAATGAGCGAAGAAAAAGTCCTTACAGAAACGGAACTGTTTAATACTATCAATCTATGATATGTTCATTTAAAAGATGTATAGATTGATAATGTAATTAAGACTGATAATTAACCTATTTAAGTTAAATAAATAATTAATCTACCGTAAAACATTCAACTTGGATAATATAAAACAGATTATCAATATATTGCTATTGAATTTGCAGTTAAAAAACTATTATTCCTTGCCTAAACATAGTAACTCATTTGCTATATTTAGAAAACTTTTCATTTTTAAAAAAAGGCTTACTCCATAAATAAATCCAAAGAGCGGATTTCTCCTTTTCTGTAACTATTTTAGGTTTTTAAAACTAAATACATAATATTATATTCTATATCGATTATAGGTAAGAAGAATAAGAAGAACAAGAACAATCAAAAGGAAATAGAATAGAAATTTATAAACTCCTTTGATATTTGTGTAATTTATCAACTGGGATGTCTTGTTTTCAACTATTGTAAAATATATAATATAATTAAGCAAAAAGAAATTAACAACTTAAGGATTACTTAAATAGAACTTAAATTACTCAAAAAACTATCATCAATATCTTATTTATATTTCATTGAGTACATGGAGTAGGAATAATGATGACAACAATGACCTAATAAGTAATTGACAAAATTGATAATACTTTTACAGCAAGATTGGTAATTTACCTATAATGAAAATAATCAATTAAAAGATAGAATATTCAATAAAAGATTAAGTCATTGAATATTAATCATAGATTTATTATCTACTAATTTAATTTATACAGTAAACAATAAATGTATTAATCCAAGATGGCTGTAAAACCAATATTAATAGTGTCAAATAAAGAATACTTCCCATATCTTAACTAAGTTACAGAGTTATAAATTATGATTTTATATATATTAATTAGATAATCTTATCTATTATAGCAATATAATAGTAAAAAATCACTATTCCGATAGCATCTTGCCTTAATTGTTCTAATGATTTTATTTTCTTATTGCTTATTTTTTTTGTTGGACAAATAACTTTTATAGAGGACTGCTTTATCGACTTAACAATGGTGTAAAGTTATTTGAGTATCTTTCCATTAAGGTATGTTTTTATTTTTCAGAAATAGTATTATTTCTACCCCTTGTAATTTAAGTTTTAGGTTTATTATTGTCATTTAGATTAGCAAAATTTAATCGTTCGATTTATTCAGTTGTACTCTTTTTTCTTAAATTGAAAAGGGTGTTCTTAAATTTAGATTGTTTGATGATAAAATCCTATAAATCTGGAGTTTTATTTAGATATTTTCTATCTTAAACAGAGTTTGTCTTTTATCTTACTTAATCTATAAGAGAATCAGGAATCCTTTTAGAAGAATTATTGATTTTTTTCAAATTTACTTAAATTCCTGTAAGACCATCTGTAAATTTTTATAAATCTTTTAGTTGTGCTCTATTATTGGAGATTGGATATCTTTATTAAATTGAAGAATGATATTTATTCCTGCTATTAGATCGAGCAGTGTAATTCTATATTAAGTTAATTTATTTAGTTTAGAGTGTCCATTATAATTAACGTTTTTTAGTTTGTATTTAATCCTATGGAATTGATTATTTTTGATTGAGATTAGTGGAATATTGATTACATGCTTTTTTTCTGAATAACCAAAATAGGGTTGTATTAGAATTATGCTTATTTTCTTTGACTTGATCATAAATACTATTAATGTCATATCCTAATTCTAATAACATTTTTAAGGCTTATGTATCATAATTGGTAATTATTTGATCTTATTAGATTGTAATAGATTTATAGAACTAGTGTTGTTTAATTCCATCAAATCCAATCCTAATTTATGGATCTTTAATCAAGAGTTTCTTTAATAGATCTTAAGCAATAGATGATATATTTTTAGGTTACTCATAATCTTCATATTTAATCATTTCATAAAGTTTCTTAGTATTTTCATGTTCAAAAGGTAAAAAGCCACATAACATCACATAAAGAATAATCCCACAACTCCATATATCACTCTTTTCACCTAAGTAAGGTTTTCCATCTATTAGAATTACAAATAAATTATACGTAACATTTCAGGTGGTGCATAACAAGGAGATCCACAAGCAGTTTTAAGATTATCATTGTTCTTGTATATGTTACTGAGTCCAAAATCAGCAACTTTTAAGTTTCTTGATTCATCAAGTAAAAGATTCTCAGGTTTTAAGTCTCGATGAGTAATTTTTTATGAATGTAAATACTCTACAGCATTTATCAATTAAATAAATAGACGTGTAGCTATTAGTTCTGGTAATCTAATTAAATTCATAATATTTTTTACTGATGCTTTTTCACAATATAATCAAAAAGTTCTCCACCCTTTGCATATTCCATGACTAAATAAAGGTTCTCATCTGATTCTACAATCTATTGTAATACTTGCTTTCTTATACCTCATATAATTTAATTATATTTTCATGATTCACCTTTCTTAAAATTGAGATTTCTCTTTAAACTCTAGTAACATCTGCATTATTTTCTATCTTGTTCTTTTAAAGTATTTTGACAGCCACCTTTACATAAAGGAATCATCTACATATTCTTTACAAATTGTATGATAACCTAGTTTCACTTTCCCAAATGTTCCTCTTCCAAGAGTCCTATCTCTAAAATCATTATTCTAATACCTAAGATGTAATTTTGCACTTTTTAGGATTACTCACTATTTGCCATTTAGACCCCCTCTGGATAAATAATACTATTTTATTATTTAAATACTGTACCCCATATGTCGATTACCTCATTATTAAAATTTTAATGGATTCGCCTATGGAATCTTATAAAAATGGAAATTATAAACAAGTTCTTTAACTCTTGAACTCCTACCCAAACAAACTAATCGAGTGTAAGACTCTACTCAAATTGACCTAAATGAAAAGTCCAATATCAATGGGATCATGTATTTCTAAGTCCTGTTCAGATATACTCCAAAAAGTAAAACTCTCTTGAATGATATCTAAGATTAAGACAAAAACTTGATAGGAACTATTATAGGTTATTTCTAAGATAAAGATATCATATTAAGAGGGTCAGATGAACAAAAGTTCTATTTTGGGCTTCGACAATTAGAACTTTAAGAATATGAAGAAACACTTAAATTATTCAATCTCTAAGAGATCTGGAAACAAAGATGACCAGATACACAAACTTCTATTGATAACTGAATGTTACATTAATCTAAATCAATACCAAAAAGCTATTAAGACTTTAGAACATGCAAGTGAAAATAGTTATTGCTATGCATTGTTGTCTGAATATTATTTCAAATTAGACTAATAACAATAAGAATTATAATGGATGAAAGATGCATTGAAAATTAATTAAAATTGCTATTATGCATTAAATAATCAGGCTAAAAATGATAATATTGATCAATAAATTATTGTTATCACATAATTTTTAGAGAAAGATCCCAATAATTTCAGATTGATTAGAGAACATATCAATATATTAATCATCAGTGGGAAAATATGCATATAGACCAAGGGGAGAGTTTATGAATAAATTATAAGATTATGTTGAAAAACTACTTAAATGAAATTCAAGAACTATACTTTAATTAGTAGACTATATTTTCAAAAAGGAAATAAGACTTAAGCAGATACATGGTTAAAAGAAGCATTAAAATTAAATAGTAATTGCTTTTATGCCAAAGTTGAAAAAAGTACTTAGGATGCCAAATATGATTGCATCTTATTGTTGGAACAACTTATCAGTTCTAAGTAAATCAGGAATATGAAAATAAAGGTGGAGTAATTCAGATGGTTATTACTCATGGATAAAATTTGGATAAATAGAAATAAGAAATTGATTAATTGTCCAAACAAAAGGATGAATTAAGTAATGAAAAGATAAATTGTATAATGAATCCAATATGTTTTTTAAAAGTATATTCAACTATAGAAATAAAATGATAAAATTAATAAAAATGAAGATATATATTATCTTTGGGAAATAGTTTTGTTATTTAAGATGATAATTCATTTACAATGATTAAAAATGATCAAGTATGATAATAGAATGAAATCTCTATTAAAAGTAATAAAAGAAAATTAATTATTAACAAATAAATGTGATAATAATATATAATTGACAATTGCATTACGTACTCAAAAATGTGCTAATCAAATAGATTTTACAAAAGAATCATAATAAATCTAATCACACCCATTTATATACTAAAATAAATTTTTAAAAGATCAAATTGAAGAGTTCGTGAATAAATCATAAATCTCTGAATTGTAATTGTTAAGTGGAAAATATGCAATAAAGGATATGATAGTGGTGATTTGTTATATTAAACATAATTTCATTGCTCTAATCAATCAATCAAAGTAAATGCCATTACATGATTAAATATCAGATATAAGAAACAAATATTTTGAGCTAACAACAGAGAGTCATCTAGTTCACTAAAAGATTAATGAATTCAATTTAAATTACACCATAAAGGATTACAAAGTAAACCCTATGAGAGACAAATAATAAGGTGATGATGGATGTTGTACAATAATGTGAAAAAGAGATATGAAACATATATATCTAGATTATGTGCAAATAATTTAAATCACTTGCGTGCCTTACGTCTCTTTCTCTTGAGTCTTCGCATTCTCTTCTTTCTCCACTTTTCTCTCATTTTTAATTTATTTTTAATATTAATATACAAAGAAGATTTAAATTAATTTAAAAATTCTCATAATTAATTTATATAAAAATAATCATTCTAATATAATTTGTGTTTATTCAGTTCCATCTTTCATTTTAAAAACATATGTAATCTTCTTCATTTTGATTCCATTCTGAGTAATTTGTTTAATTTTCTTAATAATTTTGATACATCCAGCAGGTTTAACCATCTTATTTTGAGGAGCTTTTTCATTATTTTATTCTTATTAATCTTCTTATTGATCTTCTTATTATTCTAATTCATCTTCTTCTTTCTACTATTACTATTATTCTTATTAAAAGTCATTTGATTCTACAACACCAGCTTCAAAACAATCTTCACCTTAAACATTTCCTTCTTTCATTAATACGTTTTAATCTGTATCTTCTTGTTCTTGATCTTCCAAGTTAACTTTTTCAACCTCATCAACTAATTCATTTTCTTATTACTCTAATTTCTATATATTTTACTTTTTCTGACCCTTCATGACAAACTTCTTTGAGTAATCCATAACAGTAATGTATTTGAATTTAATGTGTTCACCAACATACACCCCAACTAATTTGTAATCCTTATCAAAAACATTATGTCTATGACCTCTATCAGGTTTTCCATCATCAACAATAAGTTATAACAAGACTTAATTAATTTTACAATCAATTACCTTCCTAACCTGTTACTTTACCATAACTAATATTCTATCCAGCAGGTCCAGGTTTCCATAATCCATATCTACTAATTCTTTTTGAAGTGTTGGATCCATCAGTCCCAGTATGACCAGTTGTGCCATTCTTACCTAAGATAATAATTGACATTAACACTTACCTAAATCAATTCCATGATCTCTAGCTGATAATTCCAATCCTTTCTCATATTGAAATGGAGGTAAAGGTGGTTATGTTTTTAAAAATTCAATACATTCTTAAACACAAGCAGCTCCTTCTTTATATTAAAGTGGTTTTTAGCCAGGGATATGCAAGATATTACCTTTAAAATATTTTAGTCTTTCTTCTAAAGGTGGTATAGCAATGGTAGGATTCATTCGTAATTAATTCTAGTATTCAAATACCTCTTAACCTATTTTTTCAAAATCCATATAAAAATATAATTAATGTATATAACTAGTATGCATCCTAACCAGAAAATTCAAATGTTAATGTTAATAGGTATAATTTTGAGAATTGAACTATTGTTATTGATTATAACAATGAGAGGAAATTCTTAAATAGTATATCAAATAAAATTGCTTAATTGTATATAATAACTATATTCTTATTATTAATTCAGTATTTTTTAATTTATTTCTCAATAAGATTGAATATCTTTGAAACTTATTTTAGGAAACTTATATAAAAGTAATAGTAATTGATAAGATACTTATGAATTCAATTAACTAATTTGATAAAGCAAATTCATTAATAAAATTACCTATGTACTGTCTCGTTATTAATGACTCTTCACAATTAGCTTCTATAATATCACAACAAATTCTAGAAATTTCTAAAATCAAAGAAGGAACCATGATTAATTATATCTTCTTAGAGTATAAATACTTAGAATTACCAATGGCAGTATAAGATATCCCAAGAAAACGATTTGGAGCATATAGTTGAACTGCAGTACAACGAATAAGAATCTGAAAATATCATAATTAAAATTAAAATTATAAATGAATCCTAGAACCATTCAATACAAATAATTATATAAATAATAGTAAGTAAACTTAAGAGAATTTATTCAACATTATCTTCAAATTAAAGTTGCTATTAATCAAATAAATTAAGGAATATGAATATCATATTTACATTTCCTTTAAGATTTAATAAATACAAAAAACATGTTATATTAGGTATTGACTGATGATATTTATATAATATTTCATATATTATCATCGGAATGACTAACTTATTAGGTTTCTTTATTCTATTCTTTTGATATAAGAATTCATTATTTACAAATAATTTAATGTATTTTAATTAAAATGGGGGCACTTTTAGATGGAAATAAATATGTTCATGTATTACTTCTTGGAGCATAGGATGTTGGAAAAACCAAATTCTTATATGAAAATTTGCTACAAAATAGTAATCAAAAATTCTATCCATTAAGAATATAAAGACCCTCCCTATAAACCAACAGAAGGATATAACATGGAATGTATGAAATATGAATAAACTACATATGCTTTATGGGATCTGGCAGCGTCACCAGAAGTATAATCTAAGTTTAAACTAGTTCATGGCACTATGGCATGTGTTTTATTAGTTCATTCCATTTAAAGTTACAATCTTTGTTGTTAGAGTCATTAAAGGAACAAAAGCCTAAAGATCAAAACATTTTGATAGTATGGGATAATCAAGATAATTGTTGCATCGTCTGATGACACTAGAGGTGTTTTAAACAAAACCTCTTCTTCTTATAGTGAATGTGAAAATTAATTAAATTCTAGATCGAAAAAGATCAAAGTAGTTAACAAGGTGATAAATAAGAAGCACTTAATGAAGCTAAAGCTTGTTTAAACTGGGATGATATCAAAGTCAGAGATAAATAAGCTATTGTGCTTGATGTACATGCCTATTTAGATCATGAATAAGTATTAATGGCAATGGATAAAATGTATAAAAAAGCAGAAGAAGAAGATAATGATGAAAAAAAATGAGTCTGTTATTATTATATTAGTTTATAAATATCACTTAGAATTTGTTTTAGATAAAGCATGTCATTTATATAAAATGTTTGTGTCTTAAAATAAATTTATAATAAAATTTTCAGTTATTTAATTATTTTATATAATTATTCAATTCTAATAAATATTGCTATAATTTGAATTTTATACTATTAGATTCAAATTAACCAACATATTATTAAATTATCTCTTGAAAATCTTTATTACTTCCTAATTATTAAAGTTTCTTTTTGAATCTTTCTCTATTTTCATAAATAAGTTTACATTATTAATATAATAGTAATGGCCAAGCAAGACCTTCCTTTCTAACATATTTTTCAGTATCAATCGTCTTTAACAATTCTACATTTATATATCTATCATCAGTCATAGTAAGATCATAATTATCTTTTACAAATTAAATGAACTTTTTTTTTAATGTTAATTTCCTAGTAGATTCTATCCTATAATGAATTAATAATCTATGACATCCCATTTTTAGAAATTAAAACATATATGGAAATGGTATCTAATTTTAAATTAAATTTTGAATGAATTTAAAAAATATAGGATTTATTATTCCATATTAGATTAATTATTTTTCATAAATTGACCTTTAATAATTTATCTATTAATCATTATTTTATTCTTCTAAAGCTTACTTAGTATATTTTATAATAGGTTAAGTATTATTTTTTTAATCAATCTTTGTTTGTATTTAATAAAGTAAATATCCTATTTCTAACATATTATTCTTTAAAAACTTTTACTGAGCATTCTAAAATGTTATAATACCAGCCTCAATCTTCTAAAAATACTTTCCACAAATTTTGTATATCTTCTTTAATACAATTTAAACATTACTATCTTCCATAGAAGCACATATCTATTCTTGATATTCATCAAATTTATTTAATAATAGTTCTAGTGAAGATTTAATAACCTAATTGAATTTTACAAATTCATATTATGGGAAATACTATTTGATTGCTTATTTAACTGCCCTTATACTTGATTCATCATAATAAGATAGAGATGAATTTATTTTTAATAATTCTGCATCTTATTTAATTTTAACCATCAAACTAATTTAAAATATTAATTATTAAGAGATATACACTTTAATGAAACCTTTTCTATCTTCCATATCTTATTATTTACAAACATAACTAATTTTAAAAAGTTTAATTATATCTGGCAAAGCAATTTCTTATTTTAACAATAGTAATAATAATATTTTGAATATAAAATATTTCCCATTCTCTTATATACTAATTGTATTTTCTGTTTATTGTTTGTTTTATTAATTTTTATTATCATTTTCAATTGGTTTTATTATTATGATTTTATCTTATAATGAACTCACTCTTTTCTTAATATTTTAAATTAATTCAATTATTTTTTGTCCATTCTTAGAAAATTGCTATTTATTTATCTAATTAGTAATATTATAAATTTAATCTAATTGTTAATTATTTTACAGTTATAATGAATTTTCTTACATCATTGCTTCATATAAATAATTTAAGGTTATTTAAATTAATAATTCTTCTGAATTCATTAATAGTTCTTTATAATAACAATCAATCTATTAAGATTTCTAATCTTATTTTAACATAGATTTCAATTACTATTCAATAGTTAAACTGCATTATAATAGTACTTTGTCTCCTTTGAATTATATGAAACCAAAAATTAAAGGTACTTATGTTCCTTATGCAAACAATTCAATTAGTAGACTTTTAATTTTTTATTTCATAAGTAAATTGAAAGGATTGTTTATAATTTCATCTATTTTGAATAAAAATAGTTGCACCTTATGAATTGGATTTTCTTGAAAATCATTATAAATTTCATTTTTTGCATTTTAACACATTTCCCAAAATTCCTTTAAATCTTTATCCATTATATCTTTAGTTAGTTAATACAACTCTGTTTATTCTAAGAATTTGTATAGCATTTATGTTTTTGAATGAGATTTAGAGTTCTTTATCTTAGAAAACATTTTATTAGTTGATTAAAACAAACTAAAAGATAATGGTCATTAATTTTGGTATATTTTTCCTTCTTTTAATTTTACATAATGTATTTAATAATAAATAAAATGATTTCAAGAAAAAATGCAAAATATGAGTCAAGAAGACAAATGTTATATGAATTATCTAAGAAAGCAGAACTTTAAGATTTAACATAAACTATATTAGATGATATGGAAGATCTTTAATATCTTTATAAATCATATTCATAGAATTATTTTGATAGAAAAACAGTTGAAATTCTAGGGGATGATCCTATATTAAAAGGATAAAAATTAATGAATATGATCTAAGAAAGGGGTAATTATGATTATAAAGAGAGAATAAGGAAATCTTTAATAAATTTACATTGTTCAAATTCAATTTTCCCTGAAATAATTCATTTTTTAAGAATAGACAATTAATGCATTGAAATAAAGTATTGTAATGAGTTGGAAAGAGAGTTACTTAAATATGATTAAGATAAATTAGATAGAACAGAAGTTTATAATCAGATTGAATAAAGTTCAGATCAAACATTAATTTTAATACATTTGATGTGTTTAAAACATAGGATCAGTAACTAATAAGATTTTCTATCATATTTTAATACTTCAAAAGATTATTAAGCAATTAAGGAATTACATTCTAAATGTTAAGAGTTGGAGTTTAATTATTTAGAGTAAAATACACAATCTATTATAAATATAGTTGCAGATTTTTATTAATTATTTTCAACATACTGTTAAATGATTAAACCTAAATAAGAAAAATGTACAAAACTAATTTTTAGAGTTTTACTTTAATTATTGTTATATTAGAATATTATTATACCTGAATTACTTAGATTTATGAAGATTATTAGAAATAGTTAAGTTTATAATGTTTAGTATAGTTTTGGAATGATTGTAGTTAAACCTACTGTTAAACTTTTAGCATAGATGAGTTAAATTCCTCAAATCAGTAATTAGGTTGAATTATTAAAAATCAAAAAAATAAATTTAACTTCTAATTTACCTAAGTATGAACATTTTTATAGATAAGTTTTAATACATTTTCCAAATATTTTGTAAATAGATACAAATTAGGTTATTGTAAATTATTTAGAAAAGTTAACTTAAAATTATCATAGACATATTGTTGTTCTTGAAGAAATCTTTTTGAATACAGAATTTTTATAAATGATGGAATTAATTGATAAAATCTGTGGTGTATAAATCAAATTCATTATGAATTTAGATGTTAATTCTGAAGAGGAATTTGAAGAGTATGGAACCAATGTATTAAAGATTGGAACTATGTTATTTAGATTAAAAGAAAAGATATTTTAAAATAATAATTCTACAAAACTTAAATAAAATAATGATCTTATAGAGAAATTTAAGAAATTTTTATAACATGAATCAGAACATGAAAGATCTTATTCACAATTATTAAAATATATTGTTTGTAATAAGAATGATTTATAGATTGATATTTCTGATAATTATGATTAAGAATTATTGGAAGATGTAAGATTTTCCGAATTTTTATAGAAGATAGATAATAATGAAATTTAAATTGATTGTGATAAAGTAGAAACTGAAAATGAAATCCTTTTTAATTAAATTAAATTAATTTATCATCAAAGAGAATAACATTTAGATTAATTGAAACAATTAAATGGGAATTAACGTTGCGATTAATTGATGAAGGATTTATAGAAAAGTGAATTATAACACAAAGAATATTTAGTGAAACTTTTGGTATGCATATAATATTAAATATATTTATGAATTTTATATTTAAAAAATTATATAAATTAATATATAAGCAAATCATGATTAATTGACGCAGTAATATTTAATAATTCTAATTATAACACTCATTTTCTACTGATACATGGAAAATTAAGTTAACGATACCCTAATGGATAATAACACTCAATAGAGCTGTAATAAATTATTCTTTAACAAAAGTCGAAAATATTCAAATCACCAATTAGAAAAAAATTTAATAGCCTGCTCCATTATTTGACTCAGGGAAAGAGTATTTTCAATAATACCATAAATTCCTTGCTGCATACACTCTACTAAAATTTGTAGCGGCATCAATCATCGTATATTAAGCATTAACTTAATAGATTATATTGAGATAAACATTATTCTCAAATGAAGAACCTATCAAAGATTATAACTATCTTTTTGATATTGCTTACCTAGAAATTTGGATGTATCTATCATGTAAAATACATCAACATAATAGTATCACATAGTTTCTTCTCATTCATCTATTATATAAAACTACTAATACTTATTGACAACTCTATATAAACTTAAAAAGTGGCTGAAGAAATGGGATATATGATAGAATTTTATATTCCAAATAGCTTTTCA
>JPFL01000233.1:20967-90141 GCA_000733385.1 Paramecium biaurelia | reverse complement strand
GGGAGTGGATTTAATTGAAGGGGAATTAATTTAATTGAGAAATAAAATAGGAGATTATGAGAAAAAGATTGCTTAACTTTAATATGAGAGTGAATAATGGAGAGTGAAATGTATTAATAGAGAAAAAGAGAGTGAAGATTAACGCTATTAAAAAGAATTATAAAGAAGGATATCTATAGATAGAGAAATAAGAGAATTGACAGCAAGATTTATTTCAGATAGAAATCAGTTAGAAAAGGAGAATAGATAATTAAGAACTGAATTAGATAGTCTAAAATTATCTAAAAGTAGTGTAGATGATATTATGAGATAAGCAGATATTGTTTAAAAAGAAAATCAAAGATTAAAATAAGAATTAGATAATCTTAGGTAATTTAGACATATCATAATATATTAGAAAAGGTTTTGATGAATTAGAGTATGTACTAAAAACAGCTGCTGATTTAGAGGCTGAGAATACTTAATTGAAATAATAGATTGAAGCTCTCTAAATCTAATTCTAACATCAACAATAATAATAAATTTAACCAATTCAAAGAGTTGTTGTAAATTCAACAAATTTATGTAAGAATTAGATATATTTATTTAGAAAACTCAAATAATTTGGAATCAGAAATCAAGAGATTGAAAGATGAAAATGATAGATTGAAAGTAATGTTAAATCTAGGTCAAGCTACTAGACCTCAACCTTTTATGTGATATATAATAAACTACTTAATAAAACATTTATAATGTACTTAATTTCTAATTCTTATATATATGTTATTCCTATATTATCCAAGTTAGGAATACCAAATAATTATGTAAATTTAATAAAACTTCAAAAATACTTTATTTGTAATAATAATTTTATAGTTTATTATATTTTATAAAAAATACTCATTTCATTTATAAAATATCCTAGCTATCAATATACTTGCTTATAATAGAATTCAAAGTATCTATTTCTGTTGATTTAGGAGCTAATCTCAAAATTTTAATGGGTTGAGAATATTTTCTGGTTTCATAAATTTTACCGTTTTCAAAATCCCAAATTTTTGACTTCTTTTATTCATATAATAATAGAGTATCATCCTCTTTACATTACTATTTAATTTTAGTAGTAATATCTTTAAGATTATGTTCTAATCGAATACATTTTTTAAATTATTAATATGAATTTTGATAATCGCTAAGTAATAAATAAAAAATAATACATTAAAACTTTTTCTGGATTTTAGGATTAGTTTTATAAATCATTCAAAAAGTTATGAATTTTAGGAATTACTTTTCTACTTGATTCTAATACTCGAATTTAATTGTTTTAATCAACAAGCATGCAATCTCTTTTTTCAAGAACAAGATTATACATTTTACTTAAAATAGCACTAAAAGTTATTGAACCTATTTTATCTTCAACTGGAAACCATGTTTCAATAATTCCTTCTTCTGCATCATTATTTAATTTATGTTTTTCCATAAATGCTTAGAATAATTTTGTCCAAGATTCTGCTCTAATATGTCCTAAAACAGCAATTTGTAAAGGAGATTAATTTTCTTTTTTGTATTTAATTAGACTTTTTAATAATTCCAAAGTATCATCATTTTCATAATCTATTAATAAAATCAATAGATTTTTTTAAAATTTTCTACTGATTTCTTCATTACCCAAACTCTTAGATATTGACATCTCCTCATAAGGAGGTTTTCTTTTTTCTGCATAAGGTATCTTTCCATACTATTAATTTAAAATATTTTCAACTGTGGGTATATGAGTAAAAAAGTCTTTGATAATCTTATTGATTCTAGAAGTAACAGGATCATCAGAATTCTCACATTCACTCATAACCTTATCCCTAGCATGAATCCATTATTTGACTTCAGAAATATATAGAGTGGATTGATAATAAGGAATAAGAGTAGATTATTCCCAAGAAGATACTGATATTATATTCTATTCATAATTAATTTTAATTTTGATTTGTTTTTCTAATGCTGCTTCAATATTAAGATTGTTTTCTTATATTTTTTACATTAATGCTTTCTTTAACAATTAACCATCCCAAACAATACATTTAGATCCAAGAGGTTTAATGAAAAATTCAGTAAGTTATTATGATTTAGGTGAACAATGCACTTCTAAAATAGGATTATCATAAACAATTGTTTTGAAATTGCTCCCAAAGATTGTCTTCTTAGTTACACTTACATTAATCTTTCTTGTAAAAGGTTATTGAGTTTATTAAGCCAATATAAATTTCTTTATTTAACAATAATATTCTTTAGTAATGCTACTAGCTAGATTAGTTTACTGTTTTCCAGTGTATTCTTTCACACCTTATTTAATTAAGCCTGTTACATCCTGATTAACTTCATCTGAATCTGAGAATATATCCCATTCATGATTATATCTTTTCCATATTAACTTTTTTCCATAAAACAATAAACCACTAACTAAATAACCTTCCTCTACTTCATTTGTAGTTTCTTAGAAATAAATATCTAAAATATGATTATCAAGATTTTCTTATCCTTCTGTACATATATATATATGTTGAAAGTTTTCCCATCTATGATTTGATCTAACCAACTCCTCATAAACTGATTTCTATTCTATATTACCTCTTGTTAATCCTATCAATTAAAAATCAACCTACTTAAAGGAATCAACCAAATCTATAGCATGTTCAAAATTAACCATTTATTCTCCTTAACTCCATGATTTTATTAAAGTATATTTCCCTTCTTATAAATTCAAAATCTGATCTTGATCGTTAAATAGCATTTGAAATTTTATTTGAGGTAAGGTATCACCCAATTCAAAACCACTCTAAAATACCATTTTCTTGTCAATAACACATTTATCTTATTCGTTAGATTAATTCTTTAATTATTTGAGTTCTTCATTTGTGGTTCTAAGCTTAGCTATATTGATTGGTTTGACAGTCCCTTGAGTAGTGATAATTTTGGTATTATCCTACCTACCAAATCTGACAGCATCATCATATATAAATGAGTATTAAGTGGTTTTGATAATTTAGTAACTATCATATTCATTCATCAATTAGATAAGCTTTCTAATGTTAGCACTTTTTGATTCTCTTGGAATAGTGGGAACAATATCTATAATTTCAGGTGTTGCCTATTATTTACATTATTAACAATTTCCCATAATATAATTAATTAACAAAAAATAAGTAAATTATATAATTTATTACCTTAATCACTGTATGGATTTATATAAACTTAGAATATTTCATTAACTTTTTCTATTTTTAACCAAATAATACCATACAGTTCCATCTTTATAAATAATAATAATAAATTTATTATATGCTTTATAATTAATATGTCAGAAAGTGAAATTTCATTTGATTTTAATGAGGATGAACCTGTAGAAGAAGTCAAATCTTCTTAAATGTTAAATAAACCAGAAAGATTAATTATGCCATTTTCTAAAAGTGATAAAAAGGATAAAAAAGAGAAATTAAAGCAACTCTAATTTACAATGTAAGGATAACTTTCATCCAAGTAGTAAATGACTAAGGATTTGTTATTTCTCTTAAAATTCGAATAGCATATGTTAAGTTCAATTAATAGTTTGCATCAGAGAATAATGAGATCTTTAGAAACGGATGCTCCAGGTAATTGAACTATACATATATATATATTTATTCAATTTATCTTTTAAATCTTATTGTCTTCTTCTTCTTATGGTTATTATTATTATAATTATTATTTCTATTATTTCTATTGTTTCTCTACTTCCATCTCATCTATCTCAATAGTCACTGGCCCATCATTTACTATATTCACTGCCATATATTATTAAAATGCTCCCTTCTTAATTTTCTCTGGTTTATATGCCTTTCCACACTCATCAACAAAATACTCATATAATTCCTTTTGTTTTAACTAATATTAATACTCTTGCCTTCTCTGCATCCATTGCATAATGAAAATCAGGTTTATTACCTTTCATATAAGCATATAATGTAAATTAAGAGACTATTAGAATTTCATAATTAAAATCAACACATGATCCATTCCATGCTTTATTCTCTTTTTCCCATAATCTTATTTTTGATAATTTATGAGCCAACTTCTTTGCCACTTCTTTTGTGTCTCTCTCATGAATCTGAAGACATATAATTGCATCAATACTCCTAGAAGGACCACTAAGCCTTTTCCAATTTAAGACACCAATTAATCTCCAACAGACACCGAACCACTGAGACATCTCTAAATTATTAATCTCATTTCTTAATTTATTAAAATGGAAGAATAAGTAAAAAAACTTTAAAATATTGTTGATCATCTATAAAAGAAGAGTAAACAACCAAATACTAAAATCTTGATGGAATGTTATGAAGTATTTTCAGAATGTATTTTGATTGTTCAAAGAGAAATCAATTTAGAAATTGGAAATGTTATGGACAAACTTTTTTTGATAATTAGAGAAATGTTTGAAAATACTCAATTAAAAATTTAACCTCCCATTGAACCTTAATAAATTATTGTGGCAACAAAAATACCTGATTTTGTGAATGCCTTATAATTAGGGAGTGTGTCAGTTTTAGACTAATTAGGCAATGTTGAATAAGTTAAAAACATTCATTAAATACCCTGGTGTGATTATAAATGCAAAGAATAAAAACCTCGTAATTTTAAAGGATTTTAAGATGTTGGTACAAGTACAATAATAGATTATTATGAAAATTGTTAAAAGTCTTCTAGTCAAATTTTAAAGAATGAAGAAGAGATTAGAGAATGGTTAGAATTTACAAATGATACTATAGCTATGTTGGGTGAAGCAATAGCTAATAAGAAATAATTAGATATAGAATATTAAGGTAAACCTGGAGATGTTGATTTATTAATTTCAGACATACAATTTAGAAGATTAAATTTAGAACAAGTATTAAAATCAGTTAATCCTGACAATTTTGGAGTATAACATTTTGATCATACTGTTGAATTTCTTTAATAGCATATACTCTAGATTTAATAATAGACTGCTATAGCTATAATATAAAAGATGAAGCATAGATAGGAAGAAAAAGATAAACAATAACATATAATTAATGAAATGAAAGGGAAAATAAAGAAGAAAGTTATGCATAAAGAGGATTGTCGTTGTGCTTAATATGTGAATGATATTTTGTCTCTTAAAAATAAATTAGAATAAATTTAAACAGATCTTGCTAAAAAAGAACATTATATCATGGAATTAGAAATAAAGAATGATTAGAAGGATATACAGTATAAAATGTTGTAGCAATAGTTTTATTAAATGGAAAGTGATAGAACTGAAATGAAATAAAAATTAGACAATTATGCACGATTTGCAAAAAAAAATAGTGATAGAGGATATATATCATAGAGTAGTAATGATGAAATTATTGTTAATGGTATAGTTGCACATCCTAGAACAACAAGTAGAGATCAATCATTATAATAATCTTCAAAATAATAAATTCTACTCACTCCAAAAGAAAATTATATTATTTAAAAGAAAACATAATAAATGGAAAGATTAGTTAAATTGGTTAATGTTTTAGATGTTAATAATTAAACTAGAAGATTAACATAAATGCAATTCATTTTAGAATAGAAAGCTACTTCACATGTTAATGATCTTGCTGATCTAATTAAGGATATAGAAGAGAACGATTTAATATAAAATGATTTAATTGATAATAATTCTGTTACTAAAGAAATAGAACCTATATCATCTAGATATTTTGATAAACAATCCAAATAATTTACTAAATAAAGAAATTCACTTTAAAATTCATTTGAAATTGAAATGAATATTGATAAACCAACTATCAGAGTTAGTATACCTACTGAATAAATTCCATATTAAAGATAAGTGCCTAGCAATAGAATAATGTCTTCAGTTGGAGGATCCTAAAAAAAGTAAGAATTATCAAATTTAAATTATAATTAAAGATAAATGGATACATTAAAAATTAAGAATTCTTCAACAAATTAATTATCTCCAAATTAAACTAATGGAAAAATGAAATCATCTTAAAATATAAGTTTAAATAGATAAAATTCAATAAAAATTAATAATAATAATAATAATAATAATAATAATAATAATAATAATAATAATAATAAATTATATCTGATAAATCAAAAAAATAAAGAAATTCTAAAAATATTAAAGATTAATATTAATAAACTGATTATCTTATAAAAATTGAAACTTCTACTTAAACTGAAAAAATCTTAAACAGATAAACTACTGAATAAATAGATAATATTAGGGTAATGGGTTCATATAATAAAAATAATTCTTAATAATTAACAACTAGTAGTACATTTCACTTTAATTCTTTAGGCACTACTGGTAATGTTATTACACCTATTTAATCAAATAATAATTCTAATGTTTAATCTCCAAGAAATTAAATCTCTTATCAACATCTAAATTCTACTATTACAGGATCATTTCCATTACCATCCCCTTCCCCATCTTCAACATTATAAAAAAGAAAATTACAAAGTGTTAAATCTGAATCTGAAAGTTCTCAATTCTTGGGACGTTAATTATCATTACATACTCTTGATAATTAATAATCTAAATAAACTCAATCTTTGAAATAGAGAATTTTCGAAAGATAGGAGGAGAAACATTAGAAAATTAATCATCGTAAAATGTATACAAGTACTGCTACTTAATTTTAGAGTATGTCACCTAGAGAGAATGATTCATTAAAATTAAAATCTAATGATGATATGAGACTATAATAATTTCAATAAAATCAAGAAGAAGAATAATTGATGTATGATTAAATATTGCATGAACTTCCTGAATAACATGAACATGAAATTATATAAAATGCCATTAATAGAAAACCTGGCTATGAAATAGCATCTGAATTAAATGAGAATATATTGTTAACTATGTTTGATAATTTGTAAAATGTTCCTGAATATATTGAATTGATTAAAAAATTAAATAAGAATAATTCAGTCACATTTAATGAATTTAAAAGATTTATCAATAGAATTTAAGCATTTCATAAAAAATGTGGAAGAGAGTGTAATCATTTACAAAGGTAATATTTATTTCAATATATTATAAGATTCTATTTAAGATTAGGATTTGTATCAACTAAGTATTTGAACAAACGTAAGTAACTTATATTATCAAGACCAAAAGTTTTGCCTGGTTTTAAATGATTCTTTTAAACAATTATAATTATTCACTATTACTCCTTTCTTTTGTTTTTATATATTAGTAAAATTAGATTTAGATCAACAAAATAATATTCTTTTAAAAGTTTGAATAGAGTATTTGAAATCATTTTTTTTTTAATGGAGGTAACTCTAATTTTTGTTTTATAAATTATCTAGATTTTGCTGAATTCTCATTCAAGGCCTCTTCTATTGTTTTAGGTCTTATTGTTGCTTTTTGTTAAAAACACTTTTTAAATGAAGCTATTGTATATCTCTAATCTTCAAGAGTATTCAAATTCTCAAAAGAAGTCTTTGGCTTTGATTTTGATTTTTACCTTGATTTTTAATCTTTGGGACTTGTAGATCTCAAATTTTTGATTTTTTGATTATTTGATAAAACTCTTGATTTTTGTGGATTAGGTAAGGATTAATACTATTATTATAACTTTTTCTTATCACTCAATTTTTATAATATCTCGTCATCAGGATAAGGTTGTTAAATGGGACAATTTTTCATTAGATATTATAAAAAAAAGAGTAACTTAAATTACTATTGTATTAATTTATCTTAATTACATTTCTAATTTATTGATCTTTGATAAATTGATAGATTTGTTCATTATAGGTTAATGGTATTTTGTCTTGAAAATTACGAGTAATCCATGGATGAATCAATGCCTATCCAACACTATACCTTTCTATAGGTTCAATGGTAGTGAGCTTTTAAATGAGATCTTTTGCCAATGGATTCATACGGTCTGAGAAATGCCATATCGGATTCATAATTTTCTTAATCACTTATTCTCTAGTTTCATTCTTATTATAAAATGGATGCTAACCAGAATTTAATAGCATATACATAATCACTCCACAACTCCAAGAATCAATTTATTTGCTATACTATCTAGTAATTACAAATGAATACATATTTCTCTTTAAATTACTCTGGAGCCATGTAAATAATGGTTCCACATTTTTTATTAAGCAAACTATAGAACATGCCTTCAGATGCAAACTTAAAACTTAATCCAAAATCAGCAATCTTAACTGTTCTTATGTCAGTTGTAGCAAACATAATATTTTCTGGTTTTAAGTCTCTGTGAATGATTCTTTTCTCATGTAAATAGTGAACTGCCAAGAGAATTCCTTTCATTATAATGGCAAACTCTTCATCAGTGTGTTCCTATTTCATACGCTAAGCTAAGGTTCCTCCCTTCATTAGTTCCATAATTAAAAAAAATTAATTCTTATTTTCTGTTATCTTCATAAGAATACTAAAGTACTCTTTTGCATTACACGATATGAGGATGATTTAACTACTAATAAATATCTGACTCGACTTAAGCATCTTTAAAAAGTGTTTTAGAAACAACCTTAATAATTACAACAGTATTAACCTTGACTGCACACTCTGTATTATCTGTTAAGTCTATTGCCTTATATACTTTTCCAAAGCTTCCTTCACCAATCTTTCCAATCTCTTTTATTTTATACATCTCTTCAAGGAAATCTACATCCTCTCCTTAGATCATTAATTTTATAATTAAAATATTATTATAATTATTTTCACTCTTTTAAAATGTGAACATTCAATTCATGATATTAATTTATTCTTATCAGAATTTATTTCATGAATCAATTAAAATTGTAATTCTACTTGTTGATCTTTACCAAGTGATGATATTTGTTTTGAATCCTCTAATTTTTTTTCATTATACATCAAAGCATACTTATCAATTTCAACTCCTTAATCTTTTATCAATTAATTAAATACTATTTTTTTTAAGATACCAAAATTTGAACTTAAGTTTGCATTATAAATTAACTTCCTTTCTCCAATTAAAACAATTACTTTTATTATTTAAGATAAATTCTCAGATGGTTCATGAAGTGGCTCTAATTACTCTAATTCATCAAACATAATATTTTCACCAGAATTCAAATCTATATTCTTTATTTACATAGACCATTCCAAAATTTCATTTTTATAATAAATTTTATTGATCATGACACCTAATCTATCAACTAATGTTTTTAAACTATCCTCTGGTTCTACTTCTATTTTATATAATTATCCAGTTCGTTTATTTTCAAAAATCATTAATTTTTTTGTTTTATACTCAATTTGATACTCAATTTTAGCATTGTTTTCTATAGGTAGATCTTTAATTATTTTCTTCACATCTAACAATTTTGATTGATACTAATATGCACTTCCATTAATATTGTTCTATAATAATACCTTTTCCAATTGATCTTCTAGTTGTGCTTATACTTTTGTTTATTATTTTGAACTTGAATTTTCAAAAACTAAATCTAAATGATAAATAAATTCAACGGTCAATTGTTTCTAAGTTTGATTAACTAAATTTTTAAGAGATATAATAGTCTCATTTTGATCAACTAATCTATCACCCACAAACATTTATATTACTTAATTTTTTGCCAAATTAAATCTTCGTTTAATTGTTTCAAAAAGAGACTAACATATTCCTTCTTAATTTGCATGAATTTAATATTGTTAACCAAGTTGTTGAAATAATATTGAAAACTCTAATTATTTTATTTGAGTTTTTTAATATTCAATAGTCTCTTATTGTTTTTTGAATTCAAATTTATAATTTTAATTTTTTATTAAAAATTACCTTAATGGTTCATTTTTACTTTAAGAATTTATCAAATAGAGAGATAATTATTAATCAATCTTATGTTACTTTCTAAATTACTATTCTATCTGAGAAAGTGTAAGATTTTAATCAACCTGCAATGTATAAACTTCTTGTTCAACAAATGCTTAAAAATTAAATAAGTCTGTAAAGTATATTAATTTCTTATTATTATTCATATTTAAACAATCTAATCTGGATTTTATATCAATTTTTTCATTATTTAGATATACATGATAAAAACCTGGTTCTTTTATAGGTTCATTCTTAATAACTTCTTTTAATGCCTCACTTACACTAGTGGAAGGAGAGTAAGTAATTTGCTATGATTTATTTGTATATTTATTCTCAAATATCAATGTAAGTAATTCATCACTTGCTTCATGTACATTTTATTATTCTGGACATAAATTTGAAGAACTTTAACATTAAGTATCTCCTTGATTCTCTCCTTGATTTTCTCCTTGATTTTCTTCTATTTTATACTCAATTATACTCTCAGATTTCAAATCTAATTATTTCAGATTAAATGTTCTAACTTTCACTTAATCATCTACATAATAAGAAATTCTTTAAGTATGTTTATCATGATGTATGAATCGATCTAAATCAGCTAATGTTTAACTTACATCTACTCTCTCAATACACTTATTTAGCGTGTGTTAATTAAATAATAGAATATTGATTTTATTATCAGATGCTTCTCTGATTAGATTTAGATGACTATAAGATAGTATACATTCTTATTTAACTGTATTATTTATGTCAAGAATGTAGTTAGTAAGTTTATATTCTAACATTAATGGAATAGTTTTTTCTATTTTAAAAGCCTATCTCACAATTCTTATTAAATCAAATACATCCTTATCTTTTCCTATTGAGATCTCCTTGATCCCTTATTATTCAAAACTGATTCTAAAAATGAATTCCTTTTTTATCACTAAATTCCAAAGTTATTCTGGTGGCAGATTCAAATTTTTATAAACTTCATCTGGGTTTATATATTCATCATTAGGCTTTAAAGCAATGATATCATCAGTAATATTAGATGCATTCATAAATTAACGAAGAATCTTAGATATAGGTTAAAAGATATCTATCTTTAAGATATCTATCTTTATTTCCTTATTAATATCATTATATTTGATTTTCTATTACTTTGTAAATAAAAGTCCCACCTTAATATTTTAGAATATTCCATATTTACCCCAAGCTTCCGATCCAAGTTAAGTTCCATTTAAAGAATTAATTATTACAATCTCACATGATTTGATCTTTATTAACTCTGTGATCAAATAGTTTCTAAATTAATTGACTGAAGCAAATGCATCAGTAGGATATTTTATTGAACCTAAATGTTAATGATCACATTCAATTGTTATTTTTTTAGATAAAACTACTTCTATTATTGAATAATTATTTATTTCAAGTTCATTAATAGTTTTATTGACATCCACTTCAACATTTTCTACTTTCAGTGTACTTTGAATACTTTTTCTAATCTCCTAATTGAAATCCAATTTGTTGAAGAGTAATTGCAATATATTAGTACCCTTTTAATGAGAGGAAAGTTCAACGTATTAGATGGAATTGAATTACTTTACTTCTACTTTTATCTTTATCATTATTAAAATTACTTATATAAATTTTATATTATATTATTTTATATAAATTTGATATCAAAGACCCCTTCCCCAAAATTTATTTATTCATATCAAACTTTCTAGATCACTTGAAATGATTTGACTACATATTATGATTGTTAATTCTCAACACAAAGTATATTCAATTAATGTTACAATAAATTCATTATTTTAAGTATTAAATGATAATCAATTATAAGAATTTTATTCATCTTATCTACTACTACAATTACTTGATCTATAATTGTTTTCTTATATCTTCAATCAGCTATATTAGAATTTAATGGAAATTAGAATGAATCTTTTAGCTATATATTAAAGATATAGATCTAGTATAATTAGATAAACCAATTTAGAAATACAAATGGAAGTCAATTATTCAATTTCCACTACTGAGAGTTTTTAAATATCATGTTTATTGCATTTTGGACTTCATGAGATCCTATAGCTTTTAATTTCTCTAAATACTCTATAAACTCCTTCTTATAATATTGTTTCACATTTTATAAAAAGTTCTATGCATTTTTGCTATTATATGATTCAATTAAATTCATCATCTAATAAAAATCATTATGAATCTATTCTTTATTACCTCGAAAAAATTCTCTTAATATTTAATTTTTAATCTTTTTGAATTCGAAAGACTCATTTTATTGACATTTGTATGTAGAAATAATTTAATTCATACTAGGGAAATAAGATTTATTTAGTGTATTATCCTTAAGGAATTCTTTTCTAGTTTACAAATACGTTCTTAATTATTCAGAAAAAAACCATATTTTTTCAAATGTGCTAAATTCTAATTTTTATAGTTTTAGTAAGCAAACTAAGGCTTATCTAATTTTCTCTCTTATAGCAAATTAATTAGTATCATATTAAGTGCCGATACTAGCAATTTCATCAGAAATTAATGTTGACAATTCCCTATAATTATATAAAATTGTACTTATATTGATCTGAATCCATTTTTTTTTGATCTAAATACCCAGCAAAAGATATAATATTTAAAAATGAAAAAATACATGTCTTAATTTTTGTATCTGTTTCAAATTGCTTTATTGGTGATAGTGTCTCTCTTACTTATCTAATTTATTATTATTATGGCATATATTATTATTATGGCATATATTATTATTATGGCATTATAAATTGTGGAATTTGTTAAGTAACCTTTTATATTTATTTATTTATTGCTTCTTAATCTTGTGGCAAAAAAATATTAAAATTAAATAACTCTATACTTATTTCTGTCTCCTTTTATTAATGAAACTCAATGATTCTCTCAATCAATAACCTCAATTTTACAGATTGAATATTCTATAAAAATTAAGTTAATTCTGATATCATCTTCTAATCTATTTCTTTTGACAAAAGTTAAGTTAAATATCTTTATTAACTAATTTAAAATAATTAAGAACTATCATTCCTATAAATCCATTAGACTTATCTTAGAATTGTTAAACTAGTTTATGTTAAACTAGTTTATGTTAAATTAAAATTAAATTCTTTTGGTTTAGAATCGGAAATATCTAATATTAATAAAATAATTTCGAATTATCTTTGATCTAATTAAAATTCAGCATCCAAAAATGCTTAACTATCATTAATTGTTTTTATAATCTTTTAAAAACAATCTGACAATTCATCAAAAATAGGTATGATTTTATTCAAACCATCAGTAACCTTTTATTGTTCTTCTTTAATAAATGATTTAATATAATCATTCAAGATTTTGAGTATCAATTAATTATTTTGTGTTCTATAAATTAAAAGAAAATCCAATAATAATAATAAATTAGGATCAGATTCTTTAATGAAGTGAAAATATAGATATTGTGATAAACTTTTAGAATATTCTTTAATACTATTTTATAACAATTATCCTTTTGGGTCACTTTTTAATAAATTATGAAAATCTATCAATTATTTAAAATGAAATTTGTTCAAATCCTCTAAGAGATTGGATGATGGTTTATTATAAGCATTTTTAATTTAACTATTTGCAGAGTTAATAAACATTTAATTTTCTTTGGATAACATTTACTATAAAATAAGCTATATATTGTAATATTCATATTTCTAATTTTGAAACTCACCCTATTTGTCACTATTTGAATACTTTGTTTCCAATTATTTCATAAATCTAATTTATACTTGCAATTCTTGATCAATCAAAAAATAATTCCATTCATCAACTTCTTGAATTCTTGCTTTAACTTTCTCTATAGCCATCACTTATGCATATGTTTTGGCTGCTCTTTCAAGCTTATTATATAGTAGAATTTTTATAGGATGTTAATTCTACATCTATTGTTCTGTCTTCCTATATTATTGTTAAATTATGAATTATGTACATATGTGTTTCAATAATCTGTTTCATTATTTACTTAATTATATAAATTATAGAAAAATGGAATAAAAATATGTTTTTAATATTATCAATAATATTAAATAAATCATAATATAAATGAAGATGATGGGAATAGAAAATTTTATTTTAATATAATTTACATGTAACAAATATTATTATTTTTATTATATAAAAATGAATTCTGATTGATTATGTTGTATAATTTAAATAAATTTAAAATAAATCTAATAAAACATTTATTACCCTTTGGGATGAAAAAACTGAATAATTTATAATAAAAGTAAAATATATTATATAACTCGATGTAAACAAAAAATATAGTCACTAAACTGATTTATTTGAACGTGTTCAACATTCAGAATCAAGTTCATCACTCATATCACTAGATCTGTATTCATTTTGACCTTCACAAGGTTAATCTTCAGGAAGAGAATTCATGTGTCTATACTCACTAAATGATAGGAGAATTCAAATTACCTTCCCATAACTTCATCCCATCTATAACGAAGGTATTTGTAGTAACGATTCTTGACCATACTAACACTCTTGCCTGGAAATGATTTTGATATTTTATAAAACTTCGGTCCTATCTTAAGAACAAGTTCCAAAATTCTCTTATCTTCAATATTAGAGAAAGGATGAGCATTGGATTTAGGTTTTTCCATTACAAGACAAACTTTCAATCCATTTTCTTTTATATGGATAATGGGTTTTGGAGCAGGACGCTTCTTTTTCTTATGATAAGTGTATTGAATTCTTTTGGGAGGACGTCTCCTTTGAATTGGTAATTTTATTCTTTGAATTTCTTGCTATTATGGAGTCGATAAATTTGAATCTAAAGAAGTTTTTATATTATTATCTACCTTAATCTACACATGAGCTTGAACCTTGATCAGACAAAATTAGAGTATTTGGAGAACTCAAAAACCCAAATAATTCAAGTTCTTCCTCAAACTATTCTAGTTTTTAATCTTCATAAGTATCCACATAGTTTATCATTTATATTTTTATGATTATTAATGATTTTTTATTTTTATTTTAATTGCAATTTATAGAGTTGAATATCAGTGCTAATGACGAAAGTTAATTATTATTGAAATATCATTTAACTCATTTACATCAATTTATGTTATTATAGTATCTGAATTCTTATAATTTTTTGGATATTTAAATAGTTTTTTATAAAATTTCTAAATCTTTATATTTTCATTGATTAATCTATATAAATGAGGATTAAGAAATTTTCATTCATTTTTTATTCAATTTAACCGAATCAATAAACTTCAATTAATTTTCCATATAATAGTCTGAATACTTTGCCTTTTAATAAAATGAAATGATAATTATGTGTTGATAAAATTTGATAATTTAATTAATGAAATCCAATTTACTCATCACAGAATATGCAAATTTCTATTGTAATAATCAAATTCGAAAAAACTGTATATTTTATATATTAAATATATACATAAGTTTATTCTAAAATTATTTATTTTGGTTCAATTTCCATAGTAGTTATTTTTTTATAATTATTCGAGACTTATTTAATTACTCAAATACATTCTATCAACTATAATATAAACCTTAATATTTGTTAATTAAAGCAAGAAAAACCTTCTACATTGTTAAATTATTAAATATATTTTAGAAGTTTATTTTTAACAACTACAATCATTTGGAACGTATTAATAATTAAAAATCAGCCTTCAACTGATAAAATATAAAATTAACAGTTTGAATTCAGAAAATCTAAAAATAAAAATTAAGTTAAAAACCAATAATATTGTTATAATTTAAAGTTTATGACAGTTAGAGTATATTAAAAATCGAATATATATATAAAGGTTATAAACTAAATCTTCTTAATTAAAGAAAAATATAATATCTGTTAATTTTGTTAAGGTGATTCACTACAGTTTGAATTTAATATTTGATCATAGGGATTTGTTGTTAATTAATGGTAAATTAGTGTTATTTTATCTATTGATATGATGAATTAAATAAAAAATTGTACTATCACAATACAAATTAATCATATCTAATATAATTAAATAATAAATTTATGAGAATTTGCATCATCATATTCTGTACTTTAGTATTTTTGAATACAGCACAATTTGTTGAGACATCCAGATATTATGATGGAAGTATTTGAGAATCTTGAATATATACTAGATAAGCTAACCGTGAATTTCGAAAATATAAATCCAGGAGATTATTACAAGAATTTGACAAGTCCAATTTACCCTAATTTCACAGTAGAAGTGATTGAAGATGGAAAGAATCAACTTACTCTCCGTATTCTGAACCCTTTAGACACATTTGAAATACCTCATGAGTTCCCATTTCCATATACAAAATCAGACAGTTCTCATGGAGAATATGATTATTCTGTGAATGAAGATGGAACATTTTTCTCTGTTTCTAGATATGATGGAGTATTGCTCATACTAAATATTAGTCCCCTGTCTTCACTATCACAAATGCCACTGTTCTCTCTTTGTTATACTCTGAATTACATACAGAATTATTATCAGAAGATATTTTCGGATTCGGAGAAAGACGTCTGAATTCATTTAGAATTCCTAAAGGAGAATTCTCAATTTGGAATCATGACTTTTGGGAATTTGATACTCAAGTAGGATTTTCACTTTATGGTACTCATCCAGTGGTCTTATAAAGATATAATTCATAATATCATATAGTGTTGCTAAGATCAAGTAGACCCATGACTATGGAAAGAACAGATGATGAACTAATCTACAGAATTACAGGAGGGCAACTTGAATTCAAAATATTCTTAGGGAAGAAGAATCCAAAAGAATTGATAAAATAATATCATTAATATTTGAATGGTTGGGAATTGCATCCATTTTGGTCATCAGGATGGCATTAAAGTAGATGGGGATACTAAAATACTTCTGTTATTTAGGATGTGATTAGAAATTATAAAGAATCTAATATCCCATTAGAAGTTATATGGACTGATTTGGATTATATGTAAGATAGGAAAGACTTTACTTTAAATGAAGATATATATCCAAGAGAAGATATATAGAATATAACTGATAGAACTTAACCAGATGGAGTTCATTGGGTTCCTATTGTAGATCCTGGAATTGCAGTAGATAGTGATTGTGGAAGAGATTTAGTATAATCAGGAGCATATATTAAAAGTAATAGATAATCTTAAACACCCTATCTTGGAGCTGTTTGGCCAGGAGATGTCTATTTTACTGATTTCAATCATCCAAAAGCATATGAATTATGGTATAAATGTCATAATGATTGGTTCACTAATTATCAAATAGCACCAAGTGGTATTTGGATTGATATGAATGAATTGGCAAATTTTAGAGATGGTGAGAAAGTGAAAGGTCCAAAATTAAATGATGATATATTCGAATTGAAAGATTTACCTTGGGATGCTATGGGAACAGTGACTTTAGAGAGTCACACAATTGCTATTGATGCATTACATGAAGGATAAGGTGTCTATTTTAATGTTTCATCAAAATACATTCCAGAATTAGATCTTCACAATTTCAATGGTTTTCTTGAGTAAATAGAATAAAGAAAGTTATTGTAATAAATTCAAAACAAGACTCTTATCTTTTAATTGAGTAGATCATCAATTTTTGGAAGTGGTAGATTTTCAGCCATTTGGTTTGGAGATAATGCATCCACATGGGCATGGTTACGTTCATCTATTTATTAAATGTTTAATTTCAATCTTTTTGGAATTCCATTTGTTGGTGATGACATTTGTGGATTCAATTAACATACTACTCCTTAACTTTGTGCAAGATGGATTCAGTTAGGTGCTTTCTATCCATTTGCTAGAGATCATAATGCTATAGAGTAATTAGACTAAGAACCATATCGTTTTGAAGTTACAAAGATCTCTGCTTAAAATAGCATTAAACTTAGATATGAGCTTTTAAAATATTACTACTATTTATTCATTTCTTAAAGAGATTCAAGTGTTTAAGCAGGATCAGGTACTATTGTAGATCCATTATGGTTCAAATATTAAAGTGATCCTCAAACTTTTAATATCGAATTTCAATTCCAAATTGGAAATATTATTGTAAATCCAGTTGTAGATGAATAAACAGATGAATTACTTGATTACACTGAATTACAATTTTATGTTCCTCTAAGTGCTAATTGGGTATCCTTAGAAAATGGATAAAGAATTCCAAATGGTTGGAATACAATCAATAGAAAATTCACTGATAATGCATTTTTAGCCCTTGAAGCAGGATCTATTATTTAACATAGCAATGCAACAGATGTCATGAGATTAAGAGATATGTCATCAGATATTGATTTAATTGTTGTATTGAATGAAGTATAATACATTTAATAATATTTAGTTTGGTTAAGCTAGTGGATCATATATGTCTATTAATGATTATGATGATGAAACAACTATATTGTAAAGATGTTGGAATGATGAATATACTTGTATAAGAGATTTATCAGTCAGAACATATAAAGATTCTTTGTTATTTACTAACACTAAGGCTAAAAATGATAATAGTGAAGAGATTAACATCAAGAACATTATTATTTATAGAAATCAATAGATATTGAAAGTAGAAATTAATGTTTCTTCATTTACCTAAAGTTGGTAAATCAATTTATGAATATCATATAAAATATTGAATAAATAAAAAATTATATATTTTAATATTTCAATATTTTCCTTATTCAAATTAAAATATATCTGCCATCTCTTCATCTTCATCTGAACAACTTAATTCTCTCTATTCCTTTACATTCTTTGCTTTTTTCATTTTTTCTGCTTCTTTTTAAACTTTTTGTGGTGGGGGTGGTTATTAAGGTAATTGATTATTTGCACTCTTTTCAACTGCCAAACTACGTGCAGGGGGTGGTACAGGTTGCTACTATTTCTTTTCATCTCCTTTTATAAATGATGCTACTTTATCAAGAAAACTAGGTTATTATTATTATTATTATTATTATTAAGGAACAGGTTTTGATAATTTCTCCTTTCTAATCTCTTATTTTTAAACAGCTGTTTGTAACTTTAAATTATGTGTTTGGAAACTAACATTTTTCTATTAATTTGCTACATTATTATTGATAACAGCATTTTTTTAAACATAACCATCCCATTAATCATTATATTACTATGCTTCCTAATAATTTCCTTTTTTTGCAATTTAAGCTGTCTTTTATGCCATTCTTTTATGAATAACTTCTACTTCAGCCTCTTCTTCTGCCTCCATCACATTTTCTGTTGTTGAAACTAATTGAGTAACTACTCTCATAAGTCTATCTCCATGTAAATTGGTATAATTAACTTTAATTTAAAATGGAACATTCTTTAAATCCTTAATGTCAATTTATTCTTTTTATAATTCCTAATCATTTTTTAATTAATATTCAAATGTTTAAGTAGTAGCAATAGTTGCATTACCAATATCTCTTTTAAGTTTATTATAAAGATTTGGATCATCTTCTCCTCTAAATTTTAAAGCACGATGTAAATTCACAAATAATTGAACTTAAGTTCCGACTAGTTCATCCTTTAAAATATTAGCAAAGTCTTTTTCAATATCTTCAGGTTTGACTCTGGTTATAGTTCCATTAGTTTTTTCTGATAAGGATCCTAGAATGTCAATTTTACATCCTTCTCCTTTAATAGTAACAACTGAAATCACTACTCCACATTATGAAGCATACACACCTAAATCTTCATAGAATTGTTTATTTGCATCATTATCTAAAGAACCAAATCCTAAATTTGCTAATCCATCTGTACAAATGATGATCATGGATCCAGGTTTACCAATTTTAGCTAATTGTAAAGCAGAAATCAATGCAGGACCTAAAGCAGTCTATCCTTTTTCTTATAATTTTTCAAATTTCTTTAAGAGTGTATCAGCTTAAGCTTTAATTGGATATTTCATGAGTTATTTAGCAGTTCCATTTAATAGATTCTCTATTTCATCTTATTTAAAGAGTCTATCTCCAGCAATTGTAATTGGAACTTCAGAACCATCACCATAAACAACTACTTCATTATTGAATGTAACTAATCCAACTATTTTATTGGGGTTCTTCTTTTTTAATTCTCCTATTTGTTATTCAATAGCAGCTATAACACATTATTTTCTTGAAACATGAGTGACATGTTTGGTATTGAATTATGGCCATATTTAATGTTCATCACCAGGTTCAATGAATTATTTAAGCATTTCATATTCTTCAGGAGATATAGCATGTTTAAAATTGACTTTGCCTTTGATTTCAACAGTACTTGACATAGAACCACTATTGTCTATACAAAATACAATTGAGTTGTCAGCATCTTCTATTTACATTTATTATTCTTAAGCTGATTAAAGTAAGTAAATTGTGTCTTCATTAGTAGGTATTTCTTCCTTCTCTATTTAAATATAATTATTATGATTGCAGAACTCACACATCCAAAGTTACTTTCCAAATTATTGATTTTAAACATCATCTTGTATTTTTGAATGTTTATTAAGAACAATTTAGCATTGTTAACACATAATAGGATCACCCTAATGTATTTTGACTACGTTTTCTTTTAAACAATCAAACTTAACTTGGAATATATTTGTATCAACATCATCTATAGAATAGGATAAACAATTTACATTTGTTTTCAACGGTCCTTCTTTTCAGATAGGCCTTCTTAGAACACATTGCCATCATGGTTTTTAAATGATTATTATTTATTAATCTAATTTAACATATCCATAAGAATAGATTATATAGTACAAATACCTGATCAATACTATTTTATTTAATTATAGAAATAAATAATTATGTAAAAGCAGAAGACTCAAACTTATAAGGATTCTCATACTTTAGAAGAGAGAAAGAAAAGAGTCTAGGAGCAATTAGCAAAATATCCTGAAATGATTCCCATAATTGTAGAAAAGATTCCAGGTTGTAAATTACCTTAATTGTAAAAAGTGAAGTAATTTTATTTAAATGAATGAATGTAGATTTTTGGTGAATTCTAGTTTCTCCTTTAATGAATTCAAAAATACAATCAAAAAGAAATTAAACTTAGATGAAAAGACTTCAACTCTATTTATGTATTGTGGAAAAAGCTTAATGAATGAACGTACATCTTTATAATCAATAACTAGATGATAAACTAAGAAACATTTATGATTAGTACAAAGATCCAGATGATGGATTCCTCTACTTGCATTATGCAGATGCAGAAACCTTCGGTTTTTGATTTAATAATAATCTATATAATAATTTATTCAAGCACCCTCTTTTTCATCTATCCTTTTTAGAACATCAACTTTAGGCACCTCAAAAGTTAGATGAATTGTGTATTTATCTAGAAATATAAATGTATAAATATACCTTCTTCATTATATTTACCCATCATTTTCTTTAAATTTTATTATCTCCAATTATTATAATTCTTTAACTATTCTTCAAATTCTCGAATGGATAATCTTAAATATTATTATTACATCTCATTAATTTCAACTTCATTCTTATCTACATCATTATCCATTATACTTACAACTCAATTTCTTATGCATAACTGGCCGAGGAACAATTACTGGTTTTAATTGATTCTACTTTTATTATGATTCATCTTATTCCGAAACCAGTCTTTCCAATTTTAATTATTCCAACATTATTGGCTCCTCTTGTTATTGACTTTTCAATCCTTATTCTCTTTTCAATTTCTTATCCACCATCTTGTAATAATAACTTTAATGATCCTATTAATATTCTCTCTAATTCTCATTAATCTTAGCCTATTCCAACTTACTTTGAAATCTCAAATACTTCATATAAATATAATCAGACTAAATCAATATTTGTACATCTTACAATTAATTATTATTAAGGTTAACGATTCTCAAAATAACTCTAATTCTTCTTAGGCCTATTAATTAAAGTATATTGCTATATAATCTATCTAACTTTTATCAAATATTGTTTACTCCTCATCTAATCCTCCAATTTTTGAGGTCTTGTGTTAATGAGATACTCGATAAAGTAAAAAGTAATGAAATACTAATCTTACAGTTCTACTCCAATGTAAAAACAATTTAAAAACTGCTTTTTCAAATAAAAATTCACATATATCTTTCTTAAAGTCTACTATTAAATTGTTAAATACATATTATTACTTGGAAATAATAAATAATTATTATATATAAGCCAAACACATTTAGCAATATTTATTGCATGTTCTGAATCCATAATTATTTATTTGATTGCTTTTAAGAAAAATGGGTAATCAAATTATGCAGGCATTGTTGTCAATGTACCAAAACATACATCTAAAATTTCAAATGTTTCTATGACTTATTCTGCATTATATAAACTTATTAATTACATAAATTACTTGGTTTTATTGAATAACAAACTCACTACAATTCCTAATAAATTCTAATTCTAAAGCAAACTTTTTAAAGCCATCTTCATAGCATCTGGAACTGATTCTTATTATTTCAATTCACACATAAATGCTTTAACCAAAATTCTATAACCTGGAATATCTTACCAAGGTAGTATTTTTACTTATAAAATATTCCTAACATATTTAGCCCATTCTTCTACAAAAAAACTAAAATTTATAGATCTATGTCTAATATGCTCTTTCCAACTTTCATCATCTAATATTTAATTTAAAGCTGATTAATTTTATATTCCTTTACTTTTATCAGACAAATAAGTATGAAAATAATTTTACCAATCAAAAATTTAAATATTAGTTTTTGTACTTTTATCAATATTTGTAGGATCATCTTCTTGAATAAATTCAGTTCCTCTTAATTCTAATAACTATGGATCATCTGCTTTAGTAATTAACTCTAAAAATTTTGCTCTAAATTCTGGAATTCGAAAATAACTTATTACTAAAAATTTGATATATAATTATCTTGCTTCTTAACTAGGATCTTTTTAATTCAATTTTTATAAAGTAAAACGTAGTGTATTTACCAAAAAGGATTGATAATTTAAACCAACTTCTGTTTTATATTCTGATTGCTTCTTACTTAAAGCTTTAAAAAAACCTAATTATTATAACATCAATTCTCCTCTGCTTAATACTTGATTTAAACATTCAAAATAAGAATTAAAAGATGCCAAGGTTTTTGAATAATCTACTAAATGAATAGATAATTAAATCAATAAATGTTATGCTTTCATTAAATCATCTTCAGATTTATATTAAAATGTTTTTATATTAGTTCCATGTGATTATCCTAATAATTAAGCTAACTTGTTTAATTATTGATCCATATCTTGACGAACCTTTAATTTATCTTCTATATTTAATATTTTGTGTTCAATCTTAAAAATAGAACTTGATAATTTCTGAAACTCAATTTAAATCATCTTAATCTCTGTCACACTAATATTTTCTACATTTCCTACTACAGATAATGTTGAAACTATTCCCTTTTCTGTTTATGCACCAAATGATGATTATTACAAATAATTTGGTAATTTTACATTTATTTCATAATCTATTTTACCTATCTCAACACCATGATACCAAATTGATTTTGCTTATTAACTGTTAATAACAAAAAATTTAGATCCTAAATCAGCTACTATATTGTTTTCTAAATGTTATAAATTTATATAAGTTTCTGCAACAAGATGATGATCTTATATTTCTAGATCCATATATTCAGAATCATGTTTGTTTTATGTCTTTTTTATAGTAGTTTTATGAGGAGACTTGTTGTTTCCCACACTATTTTTATTAGATGAAATTGACCATAAACATAATTAAATAGCAGAACCTTAAAATTCCGAAATTGGTAATTCTACTATTAAAGTGAGTTCATCTCCAGCATGATCCCATTCTATTCTATGATAAGGTTATGAGGCAGGTGATTATCCTTTATTTGTTGGTGTAGCTGCTAGAATCGAATCGAGAGAATGATTAATGCCTGCACTACTATTTACTATATATGGTATTTTTTGTAAGGATATAATAGAATCTCTTAATGCATCTTAATCTAAAATGCTTTTACGACTAGATGCTACTATACTCATCTACTTTTCATTTTATTTTCTATAATTTGGATTCACAAATGTATTTGAATGCTCAGAAATGAATGAGAATTATGAAGTCTTTATATATTAGTTTTTAATTCATACCACCAAACGCAAATTATAATTATATCTAACATCACTTAAACTTTAGTTTAATTCCCATATGATGTACTTACTTTAGAGTGTTGCCTACACAATCTGATTCATTTTCAAATCAAAACTAACACTCCCCATATTTTGTCCTCTGATTGGTAATTGAAAGTGAAATGGACCTACTGCTGCTTCAAATAAATTGATAGTAGCCTATCCAATCATTTAAGTATCGATCACTGAAATTTTCATATTGGATTCTCTCATTTACTACTCACTCATCTTTAAGATACCATCAAAACTAGCTCGCCACTTCCTTCTATGAATTTAATACATAATGATCTCCATTATTATCTATATGCACCGGTGATGTGTACTTACACTATCCGAAATCGAATTGAATAGAGCATTGTCTCACACCACTCATTTTCAAAGTAATATTCTTAAGCAACACCTTAATCTATAACTCACCGCTAGTTATAATAGGTTGGTTAAGTTTGTGAACTTAGTCTTCCTAAGTTTTAGGCCTACCTCCACAAATGCCCATCTTGTAATATAAATAGTATTAATATATATTATGTTCACTATTTTTTCAGATCAAAAAAATGTTATGTAACATAAGGTTATTGTATTATATTATTAGTTATACTATATTTATTAAATTATAATGAATTATTTATTTTTGGCTTCATTCAATGTAATTTTTAATATTTATGATGTATTCTTTATCTAATTGAAGATCTATGGTTTATAATTATTATTATGATACTCCAATTAACACACTTGTCTTGACATCATAGCTAACTTTTATTACTTAGTCTATATGCTATGATTAGTTAAATATTGAATGGATTTATTTTCTATATATATATGTTATGCTGCTTAAAATGATTACTGAAATCTTTAAAGTTAATGATGATACTTAGGTTTATTAAATATTACATGATCCAATTTTATTCAAAGATATCTATTTTATTTAATGAATTCAGTTCAAGTAGTTAATCTGATTAAAAATCTATTTTTTTTATTAAGGATTCTAAATTAATTTACAGAACCATGCAATTCAAGTGAACAAATAAAGAAAAAATTATCAAGACAAAAGTCTACCATCTATTGTAATTTGCTTATAGTGTAGATAATTTTTTAGTTAAACTAAGTTTATGATTATTATTTATTATTAATGCAGAAATAATGCAATTTTATCGCAGATGCAATTATAGGTTTCACTTCCATTTCATGTTTAATCTAATTTTCTCATATACATTTATTTGTAAATGGTATATTTCTTATCTCTTAATATATAAAATTGAATCTAGAGTTTTAATCATTCATCTATTTCTTATTTGTCTCCAATTTCTAAATTTCCTCTTGTATGAAAATCCTTAATTTTTCTAATGTCTTGTAAACTATTTAATCTGGATTCCAAATATCTCAAATGTGTATGTACTTTAATAAAATAATAAATAATATCAAGTTAATATCAAAAACATAAAGGAATTTAGGTCACACAGTCTTCATTACTTCAATCAACCATTAACATTTGATTGTGAATATATGAATCACATAATTATATAACTATAATAAAATATTTCAGGGTATAATTGCATAATCAATGAAAATCTCATCGTGGAGTGATTTATACAAAAATCATCATATATAGTAAGAATATATAATATCAGAGTGGTGATGCAAATTGAATCAATATAGCTTATATAAAATATAAGTTAATTCATGAGCCAATTGATTTTCATCACAAATTTTAATTTTAATAATGATATTAATTATTTATTTTATTATAATATGAAACACACAATCACCCCAGTATTCTAATTTTTTGATTGATAATACCTGAAGCATCCTTAATAGCAATATCAATAGTTTCAATTTCCCAATCATTAGTCTTTTTGTTCTTCTATCCTTTCACATAACAAACACCTGCCTTCTATCCATACATATCAGTCTCAAATTCAGCTTAGTCCCTTATCTATCCACCTCTCAATTATTGATTGAATTAGATATTCTGACCAAATAACTTCTTGATCTAAGGATTACTCTATATGATAATTAATGATTATCTATGAATTTGAGTGTTCAATACACTTATTCTCTAAGTTATTAAATAAATATATACTCTATTTGCCTTCACATAATTGTAGATAGCCATAGCTCCAATAATTGTACTAATTATTGTGATATTTCTAACACCACCCACTTTTCTATACAATTCTTATTGTCTATATCTTCTAGCCTCTTCAATTTCTTATTCAGTAGTTGGTGTTTTAGGTTTACGAGCATCTATTTCCAATTTTAAATCATAGAGTGTTTTACGATCAGTAACTAAAGGTGGTGACATTAATTAAGCTACATCTTTTTTCAATACTTAATTTGAATCAACTAGAACTATTCTAAAATCCCCTTATAATCCAATGTCAGCAACCAGATGATCAATCTTCCATAATTTTACATCTGGAGTCAATTTCCAATTTTATAATGCCTCAACATCTTTATTATACTTCATCACATCTGTCATTTGTTTTGAAGATGGAATGTAATATTAGGTCTTATTTTATATTTCCTGTAATTCCCTTGATTACCCCATTAACTCTACTTTTGCAGCACCTTTAGGACCAACAACTTGAAAAGAAAATTAACACACATCATTATTTTGTGTTGCATTACTACCCATATTTATCTAAAGTGATAATGGATATCCTGCCAATTGAATTATTTAATCATTATGTTACAATATTCTTAATGCTTCTTACACAATTGGATGATCATATTTCTGTTTATGCAAATAGCTTGTACCAAAATAACCTACTCCAGAAAATCCTAGAAAACATAAAAGGAAGTTTGGACCAGACCTAAATGGAAATGAATTCTTTAATTTATTAAACATTATTTATAAATTTTACACTATTTTTAGTCAATACAGGAATTGCCTCAAAATTTTTTATTAAGCAATATAATAATGATAGTCTATCAGGATTGAAAATATATATTGATATAAATTCATTGGTTCTTAAGCTCACTCTTAAATCAAAGATTTGACAATGAATTCTTCATTAATATTTTATCAATTTATTCAACTAATCTAATTAATTGTATTTAAAATATATAATGAATTTTGATTATAAGATTATATTATCTGGGGTATGTTGGATTTTACAATTTAATATTTCAACCAATATCCCTTACATATTTATTATAATAATAATTGAATTACATAAATAATTTAACTTTATTTTAGTATAATCAGACCATAACATTTAGAAGTTTATTAATAAAATAATTAAACAACAACTTATGTTTGATTTTGGATTTGATGATTGGTACCATTCTCATTAACTAAAGTGCAAAGGACTTAATCATTTTGGAAATAGATTAGAAAAATTAGAACATTTATATTTCCTACCCATGACTAATCCAGCTGTAGATTAACTTCATCTATTATGTGATAAATGTAGTAAAAATGAGTCAACTCAAAGGATTAATGTACATTCTACATACTCTTTTGCAATTTCATGGTTTAAGCAATTTGAATTACATTATTTGGGATATTTAGTCAATAATTCTTAGCTCACAAAAAAATAGGGAAATGAAATTTAATAGAGAGAATTTCAAGATAAGTTATTGTTATTGTCTAATTGTATTAATGATTTAAATCACAGCAAAATTGAATCCTTTATATTATCTATATGGAAATCTAAAATGATTTAAAATAATGTTGTTGATCAATAATATGAACAATAGGCATTTTTGGCATTTGTAAAAAAATAAAGCAATCAATTGTTTTCTTTAGCTTCTAGACACTTTTATAATATCTTTCTCAAAGCTGATATTAAACTAAAAAGTTAAGATGACTGTAATATTGTGCAAATTGATGTATCAAAGGATTTTGTATTTTTACTAGAAAATTCACTTCTAGGTAATAAGTAATCTATAGTTTCTATCTATTTATATCCAAGTTTAGAGTATGTTGATTCCTTTAAAAAGGAAAACATAAGTTTTATAATAAAATCAAGTATTCATTCTAATCTATTATTATTTCAATATAAAAATTCATTAAGGGTAATGGATGTTTTTGTTTAAACATAAAAAAAAGGAGAAAACGCATTTACATTTCTTATTAATTATCATTATAAACACAATTGTGATATAATAGATTCTATTATAGAAGATAATAATATAGTATTTATTGATCAAACATATAAACTATTTGCTGTTAATGCTCAAAAGAAAGAAGTGAAATTCTTAACTAAAAAACTATAAGGTCTTCAAAGAGCTAATTAAATGTTGTTGGCTCTATTTCATTTTTATAAAGAACTATTAATCATTGAATTATGCAATAAAGTACTTATAATGTCTTTACAAAATTGTAAATTCTAGAAATCTAGTTAAATTGCATAAGAGAAAACTTTGGTTGCATCTTATTTTTGTAAGTCAAACAAGTTAAAATACTCAGTACTACAATAATAGGATAATAATGAAGGTTTTATAAACAATGAATTAATTGCATATAGTTTATAATGCAGTAAAAGATTGAGAAGAGTAAAATTAAGAAATTCTACAAAATAAGGATATGTAAAATTGTCACTTAAAAAAGACTTAAAAACTTTAATATTACTATCAAATGAATATATATCAGTATATGATATGTAAAAAGGTGTTTTGGTATTTTGTTTACCATTTGCTTAAAAGTTTAATGCTAACAATTACGATTTTTAGGGATATTTTTTAGTTTAAAATTAAGAAAGAAGGGCATTGATTTGGAAATAAGAAAAACTTTTTGAAAGAGACATTAGGTTATTTTTTAAAAGACTTTGATATTAAACTTTATGATTAGAATTATATTATCATAATATTTATATATATTTTTAATAGTGAAAAATTCTTAATACTTTATATAGTCTTATGAAATTTGCAGATAAATTAAAATAATAATAAAATCCTACAGCACAGATTTATAAGATACTGAAAATTGGAGACAAGGATTATGAGAAATTATCTTAAAAAACATAATACATTTAGATGATGTCTGAGAGAATGAAATCAATAATTGAATCTTTAAAAATGACTGCTGCTAAAGAAAATGCTATAAGTTTATCTTGCCCTTAGATAGGATTTAATTACTCAATATTTGTAGTGTTAAGAACTATAAAAAAGAATTAATGGTGCTATAATAATGTTTAAGCTTCTGATTATGTGACTTTTATAAATCCTTAGAAATTAAAGGAAAGTAATTTCACTTAAGTAGAATGGGAAGAATGTCCTTCATTTCCTTATTTGATGGGTAAAGTGGAGAGACCTTATAAAATTGAATATCAATTTGTTAATGAAAGGTTTAAATTAATTAAACATTCTCTAAGGTATAATTAATATGTAATATAATAGTGGTTTTGAAGCAAGAGTAGTTTAACATGAGATGGATCATTTAGATGGAATCACACTGGATAGGCCTGATAGAATGTTATTGGAATCAAAGAGGGAGAGTTTTAAATGTGATGATATAAATTTTGAGAGTTTGTAAGAATAGTTGGCTGATTTAGAAATAGCTAATATGAAAATGAAAATAGAATAATTAAAAATAAAAAAATGAATATTAATAAATTTTATGATTTTGATTTTTGATCATATCTTAAGATATCTTATGATGTATCTTAGAAAGTAGAGATGAAAACCAAAAGTACTCCCCTAACAATATAGTTGAGGAATCTGGTGTAGAAAATGATTCTTGACATGTGATTGGGTGTTAATTCTTTGAGTAGAGTATTGAGATCTAAAATTTGATTGGTTGATTAATTAAATAAAGGAATTTAGAGACTGTTTAAAATTGAACTGAATTATCAATTCTAATTATTTAATTAAACACAAAATGTCATCAGGAGGAAAAGGAAAAGCAGGAAAAGGAGGAAAGGCAGCTGGAGCTCACAAATCAGTTTCTAGATCACACAAAGCTGGTTTATAATTCCCAGTTGGAAGAGTGTCAAGATATTTGAAATAAGGAAGATATACAGAAAGAGTTGGTGCTGGTGCTCCAGTCTATTTATCAGCTGTTCTTGAATATTTGGCTGCTGAAGTTTTGGAACTTGCTGGAAATGCTGCTAAAGATAACAAGAAGAATAGAATTAATCCAAGACACATTCTCTTAGCCATCAGAAATGATGATGAATTGAATAAATTGATGGTCAATACTACTATTGCTGATGGAGGTGTTTTACCAAACATTCACCCACATTTGTATTCAGCTAAGGAAGATCCAAGTCAAGCTGTTTGATTTAATTTTTTATTAGTCAAATAATTAATATGAATATTGATAATATTAGTCTAAACTACTTTACAAAAGATCATTCTTCAACTTGTTCTTATTGTCATAAAGGAAAATCATATTCTTTAGGATTTGTGACAGGTAATATAATATTTATCTATTCAATAAGATAAGTTGTATCCATCCACATATTAATCCATGATGGATAGAGGATGGCGAAGATGTGGTACTTATTATTACAAATATAATTTCATAATGAATTGTTGTCTCGCTTACACAATTAGAGCCAATGCTCTTATATCATAATAGAAAAAAGGATAAAGAAAGATTGCCAAAACATTTTTAAAGGTTGTTCAATCAGATTTATTTAAAAACAAAGTTGATAATTTAAAACCAGTAATACAACAAATTAGCAATAATCTAAAGTAGTAATAAGAATAAAAACAATTAAATAAATAGCCATAATAATTATAATAGAAGATTGAACCTAAATAAAAAATAGTAGAAGTAAAATAGAAACCATAAAAAGTATCAGAAGAAATAATCTAAATATTGAAATTACATTTTAAATAATTCTAAGAATTCATTACTTAAAATTTACAAGAAGTGGTTTAATTATTTAAAGAGTATTTCGATTCTAAAGGATTTAAAATAGAAGAAGTTCTATAAATATTTTAAGTTAATGTAAATATTGATACAGTTTAAATATTTTAATCTTAAGTTAATAACAAAGGAGATTATTATAGTAATTTTATGATGCTCATTTATGGTCTTAATAAAAAATTATTATTCTAAGATTTCCCTGTGAATAAATTTGCCTAGATACTTATACCTTTTGTTTAAAAGAATTTCATTAGCAATAAATTTTTATTTATTTAAGAACCAACTGGGTTTTTATCAATATTTTCAAAAGAAAATGAATAAAAGGCTAATGTTCATTTAATTTAAATTGAAAAATAGATTGTATAAGAAAAATAAAAGAATCTTATTGAATAAAATGTTGTGAATCAATAAAAATGTATTTATATATAAACTAATTAAATAGAAAACATTAAAATAATAGATGCTCTTACATTTAAATCTAATACATTTTAAATAGGAAACATGAAGGTTTTGTTGAAGCCTGCAGAATGCAATGAAGAAAACTTTTTATTATATTAAAGATATTGTAAGGAGATTCATGGTAGTGCAAAAGAAAATAAAGATGGTTATTCATCATTTCTATGTGAATAAGGATTAGATTAGAAGAAATTTATATAATCATAAATTGATAAAAGTAAGATTCTATTTATGGGATGTTTTCATATGAGATATTATTTAGGAGATGTTTTGGTGGCTGTTGGAGTAGTAGATATCACTGAGAAAGCTTTGAGTTCAGTTTATTTCTTTTATGATCCATTATTTGAAGAATATAATTTTGGAACATTTGGAGCTCTAGTAGAGATAGAGTATGTTTAATTGATGAATCAACATTTTCCAGATTTCAAGTATTATTATTTAGGGTTTTATTTATAAAATACTAATAAGATGTCATATAAGGGGGATTTTGAACCTTGTGAATTATTATGTCCAGAAACATATACTTGGATTGAATTAACAAAGGAATTAAGAAATGAAATTGATAAGAGATAAGGATAAGTAATTGATTAAAGATAGTTAAGAATTAGCAAGTAAAATGTTGCAATTATTGATGATATGAAAATTAATGATAAATAATTTTATGGATAGATTTAGATATGTATGAGAGGGAAAGTTTATAAGTTATAATAGTTGAGTTTTGATATGAATAAATTGAATTAAATTTTAGATAATGCTTATTGTAGATTTGGAAGATAATTAATGGAGAAATTGATATTTGAATTATGAAATAACAATAAAAATTTATATATAATATATTAAATGCAAGAGAAAATCATTTAGGAAAGTTATTCTTATTTAAATGACTTGAATAATAAAGTGAACAATAGTAATAAATTGGTATAATCTAATTAATAAAAAGGTTGGTATCTATAAGGGATTCATAAGAAACATTCATTAATCATTTTGTACTTTCTCAATGTAATTAACTGAATATTCAGAATAATTTTATTTAGAGTTGGCATAAACATAGGAAGAAAATGAATTAAATCTCTTCTATTATAATTAATTATCCAACGCCATCATAAATTTTGCTCACAATTTAGATGAATTGACTAGTGAAATGAAATAAGGCATTTTAGAACCTTATGAAGAATTCACACAAAATTATAACGAAATCAATAATGAATTAGTCATAAAGGGTTAGGAATTCTTAAAATAGGTTGAAAAATAAAGAGAAGGTCTATTTTTGAAACAACATGACTATTTAAAAACAGCATATGATTTAGAGAAGAAGAAAAAATCTAAAAGCTTAAAATTGAAAGCAGATGAATTATTTGTAGATTATCGTTAGGAATTAGCTAATGTAAATTAATTATGGGATGTATTCAATGATAAATTTAAGAAATCCTTTGATGAATATGATTCAAATGAATTGGGAAGAACTTCTATTACAGAAGCTACTTCTGAAAAGATATTACAACATATTTCTAAGATTACAAATACATTAAATATGAGATTGTTATAATAATTGTAATAATCTACTGATAAATTACATTTGATTCAAAATAAATATCAAATTGAAAAGTTACCTATTTTGAAGACAATAATGAAGAATAGAAAATTTAATATTTTTAAAGTGACAAAATAAGATAATTTTATTACTTATGAAGATTGGAAAGCTAATATGGATTCTCATGATAAATTTGATCCTGCTAATTTATAGAAATTTAAGTTATCTTAATAATTAGTCTAATAAATTAATCAATTAACTGATATAATATAATCAATATGTAATAATACCTATTCAAATACTGTTGGACAATATGATTATGAAACCTTATTTTAACATGCAGATACTAGAATTAAATTATTGGATAATATTGTTGAGATTATTGATAAAGCACCTACAGATACAATAACAATAAATCAATAATCAAATGATCTCTTAGTGTTGATTGCCAGAAATTTAATTATCAGTAAAATTATTCATATTTATTATTGTATATAGACTTGTAAAAAGATCAAGCTTTTAATGTTGTAGAATTCAATGCTTTATTAAATTTCATTACTTAATTTGGAATGAGAGAAAAAAATCAATTTATAACTGTTGGATCATAAGCAAGTGAAAAAACATCATTATTTTATGTTAAAAATAATTGGTAATAATTATTATTGTATTTAAATGAGAAAGAAAATTTAGAAAATAATTCAAATAAATTATAAAACAATAAGAAAAAAAATAAACCAAAGAAAAATGAAATCTTAAATTTTCTATATTAAAAAAAAAGAATAATTAAAGAATAAATGACTTAAGAATAAAAATTAAACTATTTAAAAGTCCTCTTAAATTTATAAAAAATATGTTCTATGATGTTAAAACTTGATATTAAAATAGATTATGCAAGTGAAACTATTATTATATTAGCTAAGATGTGTAATATTAAAGTGTAAGATATAGTATTATTATTGGAATAATTTGAATCAATTAAAATTTATATGGAATAAATATAACCATAATCACCAAAAACTTAATAAATGATATTGGAAAAGAAAAGATTATTTTATATATTTAAGAAATGTCTTAAATACTTACCTTTATAAGATCAATTAAATGTAACATTTGTAAATAAAGAATTCTCTACCTTAAACACTAAGGTAAAACAATAATATTTATGTTTTAATAATCTTAGTGAAAGATTATCTGTAAAAAGAAAGTTATTATGGACAAGTTTACTTTAACCAGATTCTGTATAACTTGATTATTTTAAATTAAAAGAGAAATATTCAAAGTCAGCAGGATCAAAAGAAGCTTCTTTGGAATAATAAATTGCATAAGATGTGTAGAGATCATTCAATAGTGTAGGATTATAAAGTAAAATTAATCATCTTACTTTACACAATTTACTTAAATTATATGCTTATTACAATAACACTGTCTCTTATACATAAGGAATGAATTTTGTAATGGGATTCATATTTATGATTATGGTGGATGAAGAATTGACATTCAGATGTTTCTCTGCCCTCATCAATCAATTATTAAAAGATGTCTTATTATATGATCTGAAATACATTAGAGTATTCTTTTACAAATTGGATCGTTTATTAGCAATATTCATGCCTAAAATTCATTTACATCTTAAAGAAGAGAAAATTGAAGCCGGTCATTATTCTGCTCCTTGGTTCATTACTCTATTTACTGGATCCTTTATGAAAAATGAATTTTCAACTGTACTCTTTGATATTTGGGATTTATTATTAAGTAGAGGATGGTGTGGATATTATTAAATATTATTGGGAATATTTGAAACATATGAAGAGAAGATTCTATCTATGAAGTTTGACAATTTATTATAATTCTTAAATAATTTAACAAAAGCTGAATTTTTTACTTAAAATACTGATGTATAAATATAAGTTATTGATAGGAAATAGCATCTTTAAAGACTTTAAAATATAGAGCTTTGAAATTTAAAGTAACAAATAAATTAATTGCTGAATTGGATAAAGAGTACTATTTGGTCAGACAAAAAATCAATAATCTGATGAACTCATGAATTAATATAAATTATATTGTTAAAATATATATGAAACAAACTCTTCCTGTACTTTAATCTTATTGATCATATACAATTTTGGAATCTGTTAATATGTGAAAATGGGAATAATATATATTGTTTTGTTAGACCTAGAACCAAAAAGATAATATAAGAATTAGTGACATTGTATATTTAAAATATTATAAAATTAATTAATTATTCAAACCATTTCATTTATTTAATGTTAAAAGAAAGAAAACTTAACTAATCATAATTTTTAAGAATATCAATAGGAAAGGATAGTTTTAACAACACTTTAATTAGAAAATCTCTGTTATTTTTTTAAAGAAAATATTAACATCAACAAAATAATAAAATACATTAGTTAGACCAAAATTGATTTAATATTATGTAAAAATAACGCTTGCATTTGCTTTATTTAGGAATTAACAAAGAATAATAGTTTTATTAAATATATAATAGAAAAATTACTAAAATATGATAATCCTAATATTTGACCTGTAATTATTACATGTAGACATTAATTAAATCAAATAAATCATTAGATATATAGACTAGAAGACCATAATTAGTTAATGCAATTTATTTATCTACAAATGTTGATTAATCAAATGAATAATACTAATCACCCTTAAAAACTTATTCAATAATACCTCATTAATAATAAAAATATATTATGCATTTAAGATAAGCATATAGCAATTTAGAACCTGTTAAAGTTCCATTTATTTAAATATCATTTCAGCACTCTTTATGTGTAATATTGGATTTAGATTAAGCAATGGGTCATTATGATTGAGATAGAATAATAAGTTCAGAATGATAAGATTGGTAGATTCAAAGAGATCAGGACTTATTGAATTATTACAAGGAATAATTGTAAGACAATGGACTTTTAGTGTCAACATGGATTGATTAAGAAGAAGATAGAGAATTGCATGAATTGAAGGATTTGATTATAAGAATGGCTTAAGCAGAAACAAAAGATATAAGATAGGCTTTGAAAAATACAGAGATTATATCAGTAGACGTAAGTGATTATAGATATTGTTAATAATATGTTTGATCAAGATCTTTTCTTTTTAAATGGATTTTCATGAGTCATTTCAAAATAATTATCTACAAATTTAGTGATTTCACATTGTTGATTTGAAAAATTCTTAGTTGGTTTATAGACATTCTAAATATATTATCAAAATTTACTAATTAGTTGGCAAACCAACCTATTTCTTGATTTTATGTCATTGGGAAATTGTATTTTTATCTAGGAATTTGATTTCTTAATTCCAATGTCTTTTCTAATTTTTGATTTGAGAATGCCTCTTCAACAGGATCATCTGTATATGGATTTCCAAAAATGTCATTATCCTTCTCCTTTCTAGATGATTAATGTGATTAAGGTTCTTGCAATTTCATTATGATATATACTTATATGGTTGGGTTTTTCAGCTAAAATGACAACTGAAATGGATAAGAATTAATAAATACCTCTATTGGGATTCAATTGAAAATGTTCAGTTCTATTCTTATCAAAGAATTTCATCTCATTTCTAATGTTTTCACTAAATACTGTGTCCTTATTCACCACTTGTCCAGGGTCTGGTTATTTCAGTTATCTCTTTTATGCCATTAATTTATTAAAAATATGAATAAATAGCTTTTATCATTTATTACTATAAACAAAAACTAATATAATTTCTTATAACTATCCGTAACATTCTTAATATTCAAAGCATTTATTAATAATAATCAAATTTGATTTAAAAAATATAAATTGAATTACTAAACTCATCAGCAAAATTATAATAATTTATTGATTTTGATTTTTTTGATTGTTTGATTGTTTGATTGATTGATTTAAGATTCTGAAATCCTTTATATTTTATAATTTTTACTCAAAATAAATAAATTAATTACAGTAAATTATAAAATATTGTTATTAATATACAATACAAAAGAAAGGAAAATTAAGGAATTTCACAAAGAATGTATGGAGAGTCTATCCAAATCATTGAATTTTGATTAATTGATATATAATGCAATTCTCATTAAATGTTAATAAATATGCCCAATATATTATAATATGACCGTGGCATAATTGTTTCAATTACACTTTCTTCAAAATGAATCTAAATAGAATATTGTAAAGCAGTAGACTTTATTAATTACAACCGTAATAGGGTTCATGTTATTTGGTTTTTCATTAAGATTTCAGATTAATCATGTAATTATATTATAGATTTTATGATTTATAATAATAATAATTAGTATTATAAATCAGTTAAGAATACATATTCAATCTAAAAAATGTAATAGAAGAGCTGATTGAAGAATAACTAAATACTAATAATAATTGAAATGTTTGAGTATATAGATTGTTATACTTAGATTATTTAATTTATTTTGAATTAATTTAAGAAAAGAGTATCATGCAATAGAATTAAATTTAGCATGAAATGTAATTATGAGAATAATGAATAAATAATGTAATTTTGATAACTAATCATAATTCGTATGAGTCATGTTTAATTTTAACCTTACTTTCATTTTCTGTTAATGGCAAGATCCAAAATATATAATCAGAACCAAAGAGTTCTTTAAAATTGTCAATAATTTTAGATTTCGAAAATGGATTGTCTGTTTTCATTTCTTCAATATGGAATTCAACAGTAGTCACATTTTTAGAAATATGATATAAGTGAAATGCTAGAAGAGTCCCCATAGAGAGACAAAGAAGTAAACAAGTTAATGCACACATTTGACATAGGAATTTTGAATCTCCTTTGAGTTAAGTGTCACCAAATAATTCAATTGTGATGAATATAACACATTATGACATACATAATAATGCATAGACAATGAATTGACAAAAGAATCTATGATTTTTCATACCAATACAATTATTAACCCATGGACAATGATGATCCTATTTTTGTTAATTTAAAATACCATTCTAAGAATGCATTTATTACATTCTTTACAATGATGAGTTCTGGGTTATTTGACATTTTTACATTTGAAACAATAGGAATCAAGTTTCATTGCTTAAATAATGTCACTAGAGATATGATATAATAATTGGATTACAATATTTCATCTTCTTCATCAATTGCTAATTCATATTTCTTCATTAGTTTTTATTTTCTTTTTTTTTGGATGATTTCAGAATGTTTTTTGGTTCTATTCTTTATTTCTTCTAGAGTATATTCTTAATAATTCTTAGCCTTAAAATTAAGTGATATAAGAATACCAAATCAGGAGATGGATGACCAGGTGATTGAATTTGAGCTTGAATGTATGCCCAATGAATCATAATGTATATGAGTGTGAATTCAATACCTATGAAAATTGTGGATACACTATTCTATATTAATTATAAATATGATACATCCTTATATCTATAAGGTAAATAATGAAATACAAATACATAATACTCACTTAAGATGATAGCATAGACAAAAATAACAGAAAAGATGCCTTTTGGATTTTAAAATTTCATAAATTTTAATTATTTAATGGACCCAAAATAAAGAAAAGATCGTTCAACATCTAGAGATAAAAAGAAAACAAATAAGAAATAAACATAATATAGTTATGGATAACTAAAGTATATATATATTTGTATAGATTATAAGATTTGGTGAAGTACAAAGTAAGTCTAAAAAAATATCATTAAAAACATTCTTTGGAAACCCTGAATTTGAAATCTTTTGTTTGAGATTTGATTTTGAAGATCAATTAATTGCAGCTGGTTGTTCAGATGGAACTGTCAAGGTTTTTAACATAGTGTCTGGTAAAGTGAAAGCAGAAATATTTAAGGGAAATTGGCATTCAATTTATAGGGATCATCAGAAGGAGCAAGTCCTACAACTGCTATTAGATGGAGAAGAGATGTAGCCAATAAAGCTAAAAGTGTGTTTCTATCAGCAAATTCAGATGGCTCCCTTATGATGTGGCAGGCTTAAACAGGAAAACAATTATTCAGAACTGTAGAATAGGGCAATTAATTATTGGCATTAGATATAAGACCAGATGGAGATTAATTTGCTACAGCTGGCAAAGATTTTAAAGTTAATTCTCTATATTGATTATAATAGATACGTGTTTATGATGATGAAAAGAAGGAAGTCATTCATACTTTTGACAAGGCTGATTAGTATAATCATTATTTACACAAAGCAATCAACCAGGTCATCAAAATAGAATATTCGCTCTTAAGTACTTAGAAGAAACACCAAACATTCTACTCTCTGGTGGATGGGATGGTAATCTCTTGATCTGGGATCTTAGAGATAATAAATCTATTGGAACTATCTATGGTCCTAATCTTTCTGGGGATAGTTTAGATTTTAGGTATCAACATCTATAAACATTATTTATTATAGAAATGGTTAAATATTGACAGGCTCTTATAGAACAAATAATTAATTACAATTATGGGATTTTGGTACCAGATAACTAATCTAAGAGATATAATGGGATAAAAATAATAATAATAGTGATTTCTATGTTTATTCTTGTCAATTTAGTAAAATCAATGGTGATACTATCTTGGCAGGTAGTAGTGGTAAATAAGAATTAAAGTTGTTTGATATTAATAATCAATATTAAACATGTGGTTATATTCAAGATTTATAAGAAGGTATAATTTAATTATTAATTAATTTTAATAGGTGTATATTGTCTGGATTATGGAAATAAGAGTAATAAATTTGCATTCGGTGGAGGAGAAGGTGTAGTCTATATATGTTCATTGGCTAATTCGAAGTGATGAATACATAATAATATATTTAAAATAATGGACCCTTAATAATTAATTGATAATTTAAACGATATCTTACTGACCGATTACTTCAGATATATAGAAGTGTTGGGAAGAGGCAATTTCGGAATTGTGGTTGCAGCTTACAGTTAATAGTTAGATAAAGTAGTGGCTATCAAAGTATTGACTCATAAAACACTAGATCACACCATATTTTGAACAAGAGAATGAGTCATCACTCTTGTAAGAATGTTCTCATCCAAATATTGTAAAATTGTACAAGGTTAGAATTATTACTTATATTCTTTAAGGTTCTAGTTGCTTATAATTTTATCTACTTAATAATGGAAAAATTGACTGGAACTACACTAGACATTATCTTGAAAGAATAAACACTTGATGAACTTTAAATTAGAAACATAATGCTCTAAGTCTTAAATGCTTTAGTCTTCTTACATCGTAAAGGTATTATACATAGAGATCTAAAACCTGGTATTTTATTATACTAACATAAGAAAACATCTTTATTTCTAATGGAAATTATGTTAAATTGATAGACTTAGGTTTAGGATATCAGATTGTTTGTAGAGGTGTAATAGGTTAGAAAGTTGGAACTCCATATTATATTGCACCAGAATTAATTAATGGTTGTGAATAAACGCAAGTATTATTTATTAATTAAATAAGGCACTTGATATCTTTTCTCTTGGAATAATATTCTATCAAATGTTATGTAATAATAACCATCCAATCTATATTGAAGGATAAACTAAAAACGACTATTATAATACACTTTCTCTTGAATTTCACATCAATTATCCTACACATCTTTCAGAGTATATATGATTTAATAATATTTAAAGAATGGCTTAAGATTTCATTAAGAACACTCTTACTCGTAATCCAATTGATAGAATGACAGCTGAATAATGTTTGGAACATCCATGGTTATTGGGAGAAAACAGAAAGTCTCATCCAATAACTAATAAAGAAATCATTTAAAGATACAATTTTATTCAAAAATTTCAGATTGTATATAAATTCATTTATATTATTAGATAGTAAAAACATTGTAGATGATCAAAGTATTCAAATAGTAATGTCATGAAGAAATGTATTATCTGAAATCTTAGAACTCTGATGAAATCAATGAGATCTTACTTAATGAAGATGCTCCAAAAACATAAAGAATCCACACTGATACAAACATTAAAATCCGTCATTAGAAAACCTACTATAAACCTTAGAGTTTGAAGACAATTTAATTAGCAAAAGTAACCTCCTCATAAGATTTGGTGTCTACTAAAAATAAAATGCTTAATTCTAATAGATGTATCAGTAAATAATGAATTAAATTATTCAAGATCTTACATCAAGATACAAAACCTCTGTGGATATACAACTACCAAAAGTTAATAGTTAAAAGAGAATTCATTTATAATTGCCTTAAATATCTCCTTATTAAACAAGATAATCTAGCTTTATTTTTAGAATGTCATGATTTCTTTTTGTATATATATAATATTTTAAATATGGATAACTAATTTTATAATTAAGACTCGTTAGCATTTGGTTCACCTTAACCAACATCCTAGCTTCAACCTTCTAAAACAATTAAGTTTGAAAATGTTTCTATATCCATTAAATATTTTATAGGTACCCTAGAAATAAACTAAACAACATTCCAATGTCAAATTCAAAGAGGCATCAAAAAAGGTTTAGCAATAGAAAATAGATTCTGTTTAAAAAGTCCGTCCTTCAAGTGCATAATAATAAGAGAAGTTTAAACCTTCCTGGAATGATAAGGTTGAATCTAAGCCTAAATAATTTGATAATTTGAAGAAGAATGAAATATTCAAAATTGAAACCAAATTGTAAAAATAAAAAATTGAAAGAGAAAAGGAGAATAAAAAACTATAATTAGAAAATCCACCTCCTGCAGCTGTTAAATCATATGCTACTATTAAAGATATTGAATAAGTGATTAATGATTGTAATGATTATTATCTTAATTAGAGTAATATAAGAAGGATGTTTCTGAGATGAAAAAATAGAAGAGAGAATTAGAACAATTGTAATGGATGATAGACTAAGAAAAGAAATTGAAAAGTGAGTAAAATAAACAATTTGAAGAATAATTAAAGCAATTAAAAACTTAATAGCATCCTGATTTGGCCTAAGATATCATGAATGCTAAGAAAAAGGGTATGGAAAATAAAGAATCACCCTATAAAACAAAAGAGTAAAAGAAATAAGATAAAAAAAAGCAGATTGAAAAAAATATAGATGATATCTATGTTGAACCATAATAAAATAATTATCCTATTTGGAAGGATGGAATCAATTTAATTCATTATGAAGCTAAAAAACCATTATTACCTGGAGAGTATGATTAAAATGATTTAGATTTAATACCTTAAAAACAACCTTAATAACATTCATAATAATAAGTAAGGATTGATGATAATAAATTGAAAAATGAATTGATTGAAATTTAAAAAAGAGAATTACAAAGACAACATGAATTAGATTCATTAATAGATAAACATTAATAATTGTTGAGATCTGAATCTTAGAATCCAAATAAATATTATAAAGAAATAAATGAAAAATTGGATAAAATCAAAGGAAAAGTAGATCCATTAGTTAAGAAAATAGATAGTGCACAAATTGAATATCCATTTACTGGACATCTATTAGCAAGAGGAGTCTCAAAAATGATTTAGGTACATTCTGAAAGATTAACTGAATTGTTTATTGATGATTTACTATTTGAAATGGTAGATATATTAGATACATTGGAAATGAAAAAGAAAGAGGAAGAAAGATAGAGATACGAATAAATGGCATTATGTGATTACATAGAAGCTGTCAAAGATATAGCTTTAGATTAAGATAAAGTTGAATAGAATTTCTAATAAACCAGATAATAATTTTAGAGAGATAGTATTTAATTATAATATATTTATAAAGCCAGACTTGATCAATATGTACCTGTTGAATAATTGGGCAGAGATCAATAGTTTTATGTAAATCCTATGGATCGTTTTCGTTCAATAGAATTGTCAAGTGGATTCATAATTAAAATAATGGAAGACAGAAAGAAGAGAATTTAATATATTACTTAAGATAAATAGTATTATCCTAAAAATCTTGAGTAATTTGATTTAGTAATATCTATACTAATTCCATTTAGATAACTGAAACTATACTTGAAGAGATCATTTGGGAAAGAGCAGCTGCATTGTATTAGAGTAGTGATGAGATGGCAGAATAAATATTTATTAATGAATTCAAATGATTCTTTTTTTATAGTATTAACTTTTAAATAAGGATTAATTAATTAAATAGCACAATTAAATGAGATTAAATATTCTCAAATAGTGTTTCTCTAAATTTCTGAAATATGGAGATAAATCATACTATAAATTTGGTCTGGCAGATTGCTAACTCCAAGATGTTAATTTTAAATTTAAAACTCCTGAATTTAATGAAATAGCTAAATCATATTACTAAGCTTATTAGAATAAGGGTGATGTTGAATATGAATAATTGAATCAAGAATTATTAGAATTCATCCAACCCTAATATGTATAGGATGTATCTCAAATTATGAATCACTTCAATATATTAGATTTGTCAACCTGGTAAAAATTGGTTATACAAATATGTAATAACATAGAAACTATTCCTCTATCTGAAATGACAATTGTACTTAAATAAATAATCCTGTTCATGAATAGAAAGTTTAGAATGCAAGAATCACCTATTGAGTAATATCATTATAGTGAATATGAATTACCTCTTGTTCTTACAGAATAATAGTTATTTACTATTCTCAATCAAATGAAATTAGATCCAGACAATATAAATAGTTATTTAGATGCCTTAACCACTCTACTTAATATATTTTTTAAATTCAGTCGAGTTTAACCAATTTCTTTTTATGATATCTATGAAATTGTTAGAAACAAATTATAAATTGTGTTGGACAAACATTTAGATGAATTAGATCTTAATAATTTGATAACTATGTATCAAAGTTATGGATCTGAATCTGAAATAATTAAATAAATCATTCTGAGAGTATAATCAGTTAAATCTAAAATACATCATTAAGAATTAGATAGAATTTTGGAAATCTGGAAAACTAATGGATTTTTAGATTACGATTTACTTTTAGTTTTAAAATCTGAAATCCTTTATTAAATTTAATTGACTCATAAATATCAATAAAATAAAGTGTTTTAGAGAATGTTTGCATTAATTTATGCAAATATTAATGATAAGGAAATATTAAAAGTGATTGAAGCTAAATTATAATAATCTACTAATTTGCTTGAAACTAGAAATTATTCATTCCAAAATGTATTACTCTTATTTCTAAATAATCTTAGGGTTATTTGACTTGTATTAAAATATTAAAACTACGTCATCCTGAATTAACATTACCTGAAATCAAAATGAAACCTAAACGTGTAAGTAAATAGATGTAGAAATCTTTATAAGAAAATATACTCATCAATTTCTTTCATCAGTACGTAAATTCTTTAGAAGAAAATGTTAAGATTTAAGTTGATGCTCCTTGCTGGATATATTTAATAGATGTAGCATTATAGTTTAAAGATGCTAAAATAGCATTTGAATTATCAGGTTCAGTATATTTTAGAGGGAATAACTTAACAGGTAAAAAATAAGCGAAAAAAGAAATTATGATTTCAGAGGGATGGAAACCAATATTTCTTGGAAATTAAGAAAAGATATTATTCAATACTTTCAGTTTTAACCAAAAATAATTACCATAATAAATTGAGCAATTATTTGATAATTTATTTGAGAAAGTTTTGGAAAGGAAACTTAAAAAAAAATAACCTTGAGAATAAATAAATTTATTTTATCATGTATTTTTTATTATAATCTCATTCATCTATTTTGTAAATGGGTAAAAATTACTCGTTGGCAATATTCTTATTATTCTATACATATTAAACCTGTAATTATTCATTATTATTATTATCTTGTTATTCATTATTATCATCTTGTTATTCATTATTATCATTTTTAATAGGGATCTAAAAAATATGGTCAATAATTCTCTCCTTTTTTATTATAGGAGTATCATTTATTTCATCCTATTTTATTAAATTATCTTAATTTGGCGACTCACGTTCTTCAAATTACGATAATTTTCTTTCAAAGTTTCCTTAACTTAAATTATTCAAATTTGTGGCAAAATGAACTTTGTCTTTCTATCTTTGATGAACAATGCATTTATAACAAAAGATCCAAGATATAATTAATATCAAACAGACTCCTATCAATGGATATAATAGATAAGGATCAAGAATTGTATTCCCAATATCAAGTTTTAAATTGCATTAACTATCTTTCAAATAATAACCATCTATACAAGAATTGCAGATATTTGGGAGTGTACATATACATTCATTTGGACATTCAGGATCACATAATTTAGTCTTTGAATTTCTTTAATATCCTTCAGGACATTCAACTTAAGTACATGAATTTTGTGAATTTAATTAGTAACCACTAACACAAGATTGACATACTAAAGGAACTTCACATTAATTGCAATAATTTCCACAATCCATTAGGCATTAATTATCTTAGGATAAATAATAACCATATGAACATCTATAACAATTCAATGGAGATTAACAAATATTGCATTCTTTTCCACATAATTGAGGAGTTGTAATAAAGTATTCTTGTCCTTATTTATTATAGTATTTTATTTGAATGCTATCACCCAAAATAGATCCATCGACATCTATACCTTTAGACATATATGTAATAGCAAATTAATCATCATTAATAATTTAAAGATTTGGATTTTATGGATATTTTCCTGAGATTGTTACATCTATAATTTCACTTTATTAGACACCTAAAGAATCAAATATTTAGAATTGTATTCCATCTGGTTAATATAATTAATCTGTAGTTCTCCAAACAACTATAAATCCATCATTAAATAATTTTAGATCTGGTGTTTATTCTTAAACTTAAGAAATTCCTATTCCTTTAACTTCACTTCTTGAGGATAAATCTTTAGCAACTAATTAATAGTTAATACTGAACAAGGCTTTATAAGTTTATATATTCTTTATTTCCCATAAAAACACAAACATTCCATTTTTTAAATATGCTGTTTTTATTGTGAATGTTCCATCATCACTAATAGCCTAAGGTTAATTATTGGGATTTCCAAACTAAGTGATCGATTAGACAAACACATATCCATTGCTTGAATAACTGACATATATCTATCCTGAATCACCCTCTATTATTGATGGAGGTGTCAAATAACTTACATTTGGAATCACTTAAATTGAGTTGATACCCTAAAGATTAGGATTAAATATTTAATATTCAAAGTTGTAATTTGATTAATCTTGAGAACTTTAAGTCATAAAAGATACAAAAATATTCTCATTGGATAGAGCTAATAGTTAACATGGTTAAGTAATTAATGATAAAACATTATTATTAGATATACCTAATGATTAAGCAGATGTCAATTTAGATCCATCTGAATCAAATGATTATAATAGGAAATTAGTCTAATCTTAAGTAGAATCAGCCCAAACAATATAAAATTTGTAATCAACAGCTGCTAAATTAGCATAGTATTATTTCTTAATTTAATTATCAATTAAAAGTCTTCTAGTTTAATCTGTTACTAGAATTTCAATTCCTATTTTAGAATTATCGATTGAATATAATTAGAAATATACTCCTGCTTATTCACCATTTTAATACCAAACCAAAACATAGGATCCATCTGGGAATGTATATCTTAAGGGTGTGCTAATACTTGTATTTTTGACTTAATCAATAACAGTCTAATCTTCAAATTTACATTTTCCATCTGCTAATAATATAAAACCTTAAGAACAACTTGAACAAATATATGGTAAGTCACATGTTCTACATGTTGATGCACACATTGGCATGCATTATTGTTGATCCCAATGATAATTGGATTGACATTTAATACAAACTATTGATTCTAATTCCTTTTAACATAATTCACAATTATTTGGACAATTTAGTTTTATGCACTAATTATTAACTAATTCATATCCGTTTTAGCAAATATCACATTAAACAGTTGAACATGATATGCAATTTTATGGGCATTGTATGACACACTATGAAATTGAATTTAAATTGTAATTTGGACTACATTTTTAACAATATCTTTCATTTATGCATTCATCACAATTTTACATGCATTTTGTATTTAAACCATTAGTAATTTCATTTCCTTAATCATCATACTCTTTATATTATATGATATTTTTAATAACGAAGCATTCTATTTATGTACAATACTATTATTATGATTACCAATATATTTTAAAACCATTCTCTGATTAAATGAACTTTGTAAATATTTGATATTATTCATATATACCAATATATATTTGTGAACCTAATTTAGCACCAGAATTTTCAAAATATTAAATAACCAATTAGAACCTTTCATTGTAACTATTAGACTGCTTTAGTATTATTGCAAATGTATTTGAAAATGTTAAAACTTTTAGAAGTTCTTACGTTTCTAATCTTCTTTCTGTTACTTTCATTTCTTAAGTAATAGGAATAAATTCACTATTTAATAGTCTATATGTAATAGATTAAATTATTTTCATCATAAAACCATAATAATTATCTGTTTCTGCAAAAATTTAGATTTGATTACCATTTTTCAAGGCAAAAACATCACAAGAGGGATACTATAAAACTTAAGAATATGGGCAGATCTTCCAAATCAATTAATCCCCTATCAATAGAGCAGTTCCATTTATACCATAAAATTTATAATAATTATTCTCTTTTTCTTTAATGAAGGTACCCTCTAATTATTTAATAATTTATGGCTCTCCAATTAAATTTAATTCAGAATCCAACATTATATTATACATCGTTGTTTACATCATTTTATCATAACTGTTTTTAATAAAAGTTAGAGAGTATTAATGATTTATCAATGGCTCTAAATACATTTAATTTAAATTTAAAGATAATTCCAAAAAGTGCTCTCTAAGATCTATGACCTTATCAAGGATTATTTATTAATCTTAACCAATTTTGAAAACTTCTAACTTTTAGTAATCATAGCAAACTATTACATATTCTTATTCAATTTTGTAAATATATGTAGTTCCTGCATAAAAGTTAGATTTCTCAATTGTTACTTTCATAATAATTTGTTAATCCTAAATTACATATATATTCAAGTATTGAAGTTTATTGATTTAAGAATAATATATTGATAAAAAGCAAATAGTTCCATTACTGGTACTTATAAGTTCTTGAATATTACCCTAAATTTCTTGAGTAATTAAAAGTTGAGGTTAATGATAATCTGACTTTAGAGGAGTGCATATTCCTTAAATTTCTTCAAAGTATCCTTCCTCACATTAATTACAAACTGTTGGTATGATACAACTCTTGCAGTTCTATTGACAAATTGGGGAGCAATTATCATAATTTTTTTAATAGTTCTCACGGCATTCTGTACATTAATAATTACTACTACACTATAAGCAACCATAACTGCATTACACTGCCATTTGAGTTGAATATTCTCCTTATGCAGTGATTTTTTAAATTTGTATATTAGAATAGTCAAGGGCGTTAAAAACTTAAAACTTAACCCATATTACAAAAATAGAATTATCTACTAAATGAGCTATTTTCATACAATTAGAACTATAATCAAACCGATTGTTTTAGATATGATATCTGTTAATAAATTTTATTTCCATATTAGAATTAATGTAGTACTATTCTTACTCTCCAGATATACCATTTTTAAATTATTCAATCATCAAGGAAATTCCTTCATTATATTCATCAATTTAAGTCAATTAAATTTAATTGTTAAGGCCATTACCATTTTAAATACTCTCTTTTATGAATATTTAATTTCCATAAGGCATAAAATTTTGATCATAAAATTGAACATTAGCTTTTATGATATTATTTTCAGAAGTAACAAATGCAATGACAAAATATTAGGAGTTACTACTTAAGGAAAGTTATTAAATAAAAATGTTATTAAGCTCTGTTTATTCTTATGATATAAGTAATGTTCCATCTAATGAAAAAGTCCTAACTTAACCTCTATAAATAATTGCTACATTCTAATCAGTTGATGATATCAAGATTTTCTAATAAAAATAATCTTAAACTTCTTATGAATTTACTTACTAATTTTCAGAATTATAGAACTTTAATTTTAATACCTTTTGTTATAATACCCCAGTAATAGTTATATATGCAATGACATATCCTCCATTCTTTAATTTAATCACTTTTGCAATGTAATCATTATTTAACCTTTGCTTCTCTAATTTAATGATATCAATATCTAAGTCATCACCTATTCTTTATTAATCTTTATTGAATCTGGCAATCTTTAGCAATGCTCCTTATTCTAGATTACCATCAATATATAAAATAATAGCAGTATCATCTTCTAATATTTAAATATAAGCAGAGTGTTGATTTCCTTGGGTAGTTTAACTCACTTAAAAATTATTTCCTTTTTTTTATCTCTGACTATCTAATACTTAACCATAAACACCCCAATTAAATCCATCTTAATAATTGCTTTCCCAAACTACCATAACTGTACCATCCCTAAATGCTGCTAAAGAAGGTTTTGTTTGAGTAAAATAGGTGAATTCATTAACAGTTAATGAATATTATTAGAACTTATCAATTACACAACTTAATCCTTCGGGATAAAGATCAACCTAACATAAGATACATTAATCGCCATTAGACATCAAACAATTAGAATCCATTGATTTTCTACAATAGATTCCATCTTTATCATAGTAACTTTAGTACCCATCTTAACATTTTGTACATTCAGTATTACTTGTGCATTCATTGCAATTAGATGAACAAACATTAATTATAGACTTGACTAATTTTCCAGTATTGTTAATTATGGATAATTATAACCCCCATTATTCTTCATTATTTTTAAATTCCCATGCAAATCCAATATATTAATTAGAAAAGGTTACTAATATTGGTCTACTTAATTATGAATCAATTTAAATTGTTTCTGAAAATATTGTTTATCTATTATTATTAATCATTTTATAATAGAGTTTTTGATTTAATTTCTCGCTATAAGAGATGACAAATGTATACTAAAATACTGCAATTGAAAAATCTTAGACACCCCACAAGTAACTTTGTTAGCTATTAAAAATGCAATTATCTAATTACCCACAGAGATTTAATACCCAATCATTTGTTCCATCTAATTAATACATGAATGCGACTAAACTTTTACTCATCTCCAATTTGATTTTAGAGATATTTGGTATATTGGTAGCAGTGGAATAGAGAAAAGCTCCATAATCACTTAATTAAATTATTTTTACACTCTCTAAATTGACATTTACTAAATAAATTGAGTCACCTAAAACTTTAATCGCTTTAATAATGTTTTTATCACAATCATCAATGGTAAAAATACTAGGATTATTAACATCTAATTTTTCAAAGACTTTATAATTTTTAATATCATATGCAATTAATGATTAAGAGCGTCCAATTAAGGATACATTATCAAATACATAATTCTTTTAAAATGTTATGAATATGAGATACTTCATCTACAAATTTTCAATTTTAATATCCAAAATGTCTAAAAGACAATTCTGTTCCTATTATAGTACTAAAGTATTTGTATTATCATCTAATTTATAAACTTTACTAATTGTTTTATCTGAAACATAAACCATAATAAAATAGATTTGATCATTTAATAAAGTTACATCAAATAGATGAATAAGGTCAAGAGTAATTTCAACAAATTTTATTTCTAATCCATCCTAATTGAATTTTCTCATCCTTAAAATATTTTCACAAATATAAACTATGGCATAATCATTATTAGAGAATTTAATAAGTTCCTTTATTGTTTATTAATTACATTTTTCCTGAATTTCAATACCTCTTCCATCATTAGCAGGGTCATTCATTACTTTTTAAGCTTCATCTGGATCTGGTAAATCATTTTCTCTATCAAATACCATCTATACTAAGTTATTAGTGCATATTTAATCATTGCATTCTTAATTTTATAAAAGCATTTTGAATCCATTTTAATATTAAACAATTTCCATAAAATTTTATGGTAAAGAACAAATATATATCTCTTCTCCAATTTTCTTTCCAGTATTATATATATATTAAGCAACCAAGTATCTCGTCTCATAAAATAGAGTATTGCTTAATTCTTCAATGATTATTACAAATGAGTTGATATATTTAAACACTTTAACAACTGTTTACCTATTTAAACCTTTACTCAAAACATTTGTATTTTATATTATTATATCTCTTTATCCATCTATAATATAATACTAAGCTATAAAATACATAGTATCATCAAACCAATAATTGATACTCATCTAATAAGTTAATTAAATTGTATTCCAATTTTCTAATAAGGGGAAAGTACATGGGGCTGTGTTGCTTTCTCTTTTATTGTAACAGAATAATTCTTCAATTTTGTCCTATTTTATTATATAAGTCTAGCCAAATAAATTCCAAAATTAAAAAGAATCCTATCCTTTAATAATATTAAAAGGTGTTCTTTATTCAGAGTTAAATATAATCTAAACATTTCCTACTTTTTATAAACTTAAATCTAATTTAGCATATTAGATAAAAATTTCGTGTTAAATTAAATTTGGATTGAATATTTCCTAATAAAAGGTAAGAATATATTATTAACCCTATATTGGTACTAACATTAAGGCATCATAATTAATCTAAATATCTGAAAATTATGATAAGTCTAATTTTTCTTAACTTATTAGATTAGAATTGATATCATATCTTTATACTTATACATCATTTTCAAAATAGTATATAAATATGATATTTTCGTCTTAATAAAACATGGGTCTATATCTATAAAACTCTATTGTTTTTTCAGTAATGGAAAAACTTTTAACTTCTTATTCTCCTTGTAAAACTTTAATGTGTAGATTGTTTCTATAAGAAAAAAACACTTTTTCATTTTCATTTACAGTTTATACTTACCATATTCTATCATCTGTTTCATATTCTAATAAAACTTAAGGTTATTATTAAATAGGATTTTCATAGCATTTTCCTTCTTCTTTTAAATAATACCCCTTTTAACACAAAGTACAAAAATGTGGAAAATTGCAATATTAACATCCTGCTTCACAAAAGGGTTCACAAAAATCTTCTATTTTATAATAATGATCAAGACATTGATCGCAACTAGTTGAATCTTAACACTACTAACAATTCAATGGACAATTTATCTAGTTATCTACTATAATTTATTAATCATATGATAAAAGCTAAAAATACAAGCGAGATTTATCCTGAATAGTAAATTACTTTTTTGGTATCCATAATAGAAAGTATGACTAATTCAAAGATGGAATTATCTAAAAAGGTCTGTTTAACTATTATGGTAATTATTCTAAAATATCTATGTAGAATGTATTTAATAAAGAATATTATTGGCCCTTTATTAAATAAAGCTCTTAAGTTTTTTACTAATTAATATTAAACTTAATTAACAAGTATATTCCTTAATCACATTCATGCATATAAATTTATGGAATGTAATGTTCTATCTATTTAATTCTTAAAGGATTTCCTAATTCAATAAATTATTTATCAAATAATTATACTTAAACAATTCTATTAATTTCTTAAATCTATATATATACTATTGCGTAATAGTCATTTGAGTACCCTAAAATTATATTTTCACGAGGGAAATTATTAAATTAATCCAATTATTTATTTAATAATAATTGTCCATCAAATGAATACAAATTAACCATAAAAGCATTAAAATTACCAAAATAAAATAAAGCTACATTAGTATCTGTAGCAGCTAGACCAAGAACATTTTCACTAAAAAAAAAATATCCTGAAATTTATTATTGAATTACAAACTGACTTAATGAATCATAGAAGTTTAGATAAGCATATGTTTGAGACTAGTATTACTATGCTTAAAAACCAATAACAAATCCTCCATTTTTTAAAGGTAATGCTAGCAAATAACTCTGACCATATATTTTAGTGTAACATTAGATGGTACCAATATAAAATTCCTCTCCAATTCTTTGCAGTAACTTATCAAATTTTTAAGCTTTTATTTTCGCTTCACTCTATTAAGAATCCCCATCTACATAAATGATTACAACTGTATCGTCTTATAATACTATGACTTTTGGAGAATGTTAAGCACCTAGAGAATTAGTATTAATTTATATATTATCTCCGATTTTAACTCCAGCATTATTAATTAATTAAGCATATACTCCCCAATCATATCCATCTTAATAATAACTTTACCAAACCACTATTATTGAACCATCACTAAATTTAGCCACATCTTATTGCGCCAAACTTTTTTGTCCTTCTTGGTTAATTCGAATTGCTTTAACTTACACTTCATCTAAAAGGCATTAACCATTTTAAACATAATAATATTCTTTACAAAGCAAACAATCTCCCATCTTGTCACAACTAGAGCAATTAGAATCACATTATTTCTAACAATAGTTGTTGTTATATCCATTATACTATAAATCAAAATTAGTTTCACACATGATACATTATTTATAATTAAGGCATTATTAGCAATTTTTAGAACATTGAATCACCATTGAATCAACAAATTAACCATTTTGATTCATGATAGCATAAGAAATATCCCATTGACCATCTTCATTTTCTTTCATCCAAGTAAACCCAACATATGTATCCATCAAAACATTTATTTAACTAGTATTAATTTGTGTATCACTCTAAATGACTCCTTCTGAAAGTTTATTTCCTTATAAATCTAAGAATTCGTATGCGGAATGAAGGTTATCATTTTAAGTCCATTATATAAATAAATTGTTTGCTACAATAGCCAATTGAACATCTGAGTTTCCAGGAATAAAACTAATTTTAACAAAAATGATAATTAGAAGTTTATTACAAACTCTTAAACTCCAATCTTATGCATCTAAGGTCTTATAAATAAAAATAATATTGTCTTAATTAATTTCAAATTTAATTTTGTCAATATTAGGAATATCTATTGGATAAGTGTTTAAAGTTGTTCCAAAAGTATCTAATGATAATAGTTATCCTCCTGATGGACTGATTGATAATGTATAAATGATATTTTCAACAACTTTAATTTCAGAAATTATGTTTTAATTACAATTGTTCTATGTAATACCATCAGGATAATTGAGATCTAATTTATTCGCAGTTTATATAATTAAGAAATCATAAATTGCTAGAGATTAGGAATGGCAGTTAATAAATGTTTAGTCAAATTCAACCTATTTATTATTTGAGGTTAAAATAACAAAATTTTGAAACAAAGGTTGAATTTAAATACTTAAAATATCTGATTCATAAAATGTCTCTGATTTAGGAATCAGATTTTGGAAAGTATTATCTATTGAAAAAAGTTTGCATCTATTTGGTGTATTTGTAAAAACAAATGCTAAAATAATTTAATCTTAAAATAGGATAGTATCAAAAATAAATACTATTTCAACTATTATGGTAAAGCTCTATATTTCTAAACCATCTTGATTAAATAATCTTGCGCTCATTACTTCATTGCAAATGTAAATTATAGCATATCTATTATCAAAAAAATTAATTAGTTTATTCTGCATTTATAAATTACATTTATCCACAATTGGATGTTCAATTGCTTCTATATTTATTGGAATGTTAGGATCTACAGGATCTGTAGGATCTGTAGGATCAGTAGGGTCAGTTGGATCTACAGGATCAGTTGGATCTGTAGGGTCTGTAGGATCTACAGGATCAGTTGGATCTGTAGGGTCTGTAGGATCTACAGGATCAGTTGGATCTGTAGGGTCTGTTGGATCTACAGGATCAGTTGGATCTGTAGGGTCTGTAGGATCTACAGGATCAGTTGGATCTGTAGGGTCTGTTGGATCTACAGGATCAGTTGGATCTGTAGGGTCTGTAGGGTCAGTTGGATCTGTAGGATCTACAGGATCAGTAGGATCTGTAGGGTCTGTTGGATCTACAGGATCAGTTGGATCTGTAGGGTCTGTTGGATCTGTAGGATCTACAGGATCTGTTGGATCTGTAGGGTCTGTTGGATCAGTTGGATCTGTTGGATCAGTTGGATCAGTTTAATTAATAGGGTCTTCTGGATCCTTTGGATCTACTGGACTATTTGGATCTTTCACTTCCTCCTAATAATTTGGATTATAAGGATCTTTAGGATTTTCAATTGATTAATCAATTTTTACACAGTATCCTAATTCATTAACTTTGAATCCAAGTATACATTCATCACATTTACTAAATTAACATTTTTTGCACTCCACTTATGAACAAACTTATTCACACATTAAAGTTTCATCATTTCTTTGGAAACCAAAACTGCAAATATTACAAGCTGAAGATGTTAAACAGGATACACAACCCTGAGGGCATACAACATCGTTTGTAGATCTTGATACTCCTGATTAATCAAACCTAGCAAAATTTAATTTCCAATTATATAGTACATTTCCTGCATGAAAGAATACAATAAAATTATTATTCTATAATTTAGTTAACCATGTATTTTGTAAAACAATGTCTGTATAATTCATATTAACTTATACAAAATTTTTCAGTTATCCTTACATTGAAAAATAAAATAAATGATAAGATTTGGAATTCTTTTAGAATGATAAGATGACAATTTCATTTATATCGCTTATGGCTATATGTATTGGGTATAAATTGTGTAAAGTAGTATTATAGGATTATATTATTAAACCTTAAGCAAAGATATTGAGTTAATAATTAGTTACTATAATAAATTATTTAAGTGAATCAGTAGCCAATTTAACTAATCCTCCATCATTGATAACTTGATGTTATATTAATTTTAATTGTAAATCAAAGATGTTAAAGATGGTAATTTTATCTTTTGTGTAAGCAAATGCAATTAACTCTCCATTTGATATTAAGTCAAAATTATCGCTAAAAGGTAATTTTAGATCAGCAACAAATTAGTAGTCTGATTTCAGAATTTAAACATAAATATCAAATCTACTCTTAATTAAAACTGCAACTTATCCTCCTTTCAAAATTTTTGATTTAATGCTTGTAGTTTCTTAATACTATAACCCAGAATACAATAAGATGGGTTCCGTAAGTTTATTAAAGTTTTAATCAAACTATTAATAATAATACATATTCTTATCTGCATAGGTTGAGGGAAATAAGGAGTAAAATATTGTAAGCAGATTATTATCATCAATAATTATAGATATATCATTAATTCTATAATCAGTTATAAGAGTTATGATGTTAAATTTTTGTTATTAAGCAGTTCCATTACTTAAATAATAATTTAGCTCAATAACTTTATTCTCTCTAAAACCTACAACAACAAAATTACCATTTGAGTATGTTGCAATTTAATAGATAAAGTAATAGTTCTAGTAGCTTTAATAATCCAAAGGAACAGTTGATTCAATTTATTAGTTTATTTTCTCACAAGTAAGATATTAGGTTTTGTAAAAACCATCAAGACACTCTAGACAATTGGATTTGAAATTAAAATAATTTTGAGGTTTTTTTACACAATTTCCATCATCTTATAATATAAATAAATCAGGATTTGTACATTTGAGACAGAATTCTTAATAATTGCATTCTTGACAAGCATAACCACACCTCATCTAAGAGAATTCTAACTTTTCTCCCATTTAATTAAATTTGTATGAGATTATCATTTAAGTTTCTGCCAAAATGTTGTAAAACATTATATTAATTACAAAATCTTGATTTGGTAATTCAATCACTTCAAGTTTACCCAATGATTTAAGGTAAGCAGTTTCTTAGTTTATTGTAATGATACCATCCATCAATTAATAAGATTATTTGGATATAAGTACTCCTTTATAAACAGAATTCAAATTCATATCTTAAAACTTAGATCCTTCTCGCCAAGTTATCAATATGGAATTTGAAAGTAGATTAATTTATAAATCTAGTTTATATATTTCACTTCCAATTGAAAGTTTCTATGGATTGGTTAATGTAATTCCATCTTTTTGTTTAATCTAATAGAATATTTCATATTTAACTGATTCTATGGCTGTCCAAACAATTAAGTAATTATCTTAATTCAATTTAATCATTTTAGATTCGATCTGATTATTTGATTTCTTAATAGTATTAATATTTAGTATAACTCCATAGATGTCAAAAATAGTTTCAACAGTATTAGATAGATCATTTTACTAATAGAATTTTATTTCATTATCATTAAATTGAATTTCCAAATCTAAAGAGTTCTTAAATTAAGAATAAGTTAGTAATTGAATTGTTTAGGTTTAGTAAGGTGGGAAAATAAGATTGAATACAGTATCAAAATAAAATGGTATGATAACTAATTAGAAAATAGGTATATCCTATTACATCACCATTTGAATCACTCCTAATTTCATTTTTTCCAATTACACTATTTTCACAAGGTATTTCTCGTATTGCTAATTAATAATAGAGTTATAGACTCCTGTGTTTGAAGAAATTGCAGTGTACTATATATATTCCTCATTTTAATTGAATACATAGATAAAAGTTGTAGAGGAGCCAAACCATAAATCTACAGGTTTAAATGAAATTACAAATAGATCCACATCGAATTTCAATAAGCAAACATCAAAGTAATTTTTTTAATCTGAACGAAATGAAGATATTTACAATAATTTTGGATTAGAATATTTTTTCCCATATTTATCAAACCTCTGAGACATTAGATTTTTATCACCTGCCCATAAGTATAATAGATCACCATTTGAAAAAGTTATTACTTTGAATATATTTAGATTTGTTTTATCATTTACAAATTCTATTGTTTAATCATTAGCAACACTATTAATTTGGTAGCAATTATTTTTAATCAATTCAAAATCCTATAAACATTAGCTACAAGAGATGATTGAATTTTCAATTACATGAGTTTCACAATTATTGATTTTTGGATAACATTAATTAGATAATAAAATGTAATTTTACTTACAAGATGAGCAAACATCAATAGTTGAACAAGTTAAGCAATTATCTGGACAAATGATTGTATTTAATGACAATTAAGTGCCGTCACTCTTATATCTCTTCATATAGACATCATCACTTAAGATTTATGATATTAGAGTACTGATTATCCATGATGCTATAAAATTTCCTTGTGGTTGGCTTATTAATTAAGGGTGATGTGGATATAAATTAGAAACAGAATAGACAATTACTGGTTATGATTTGGTTGAACCATCCAAATTAAATAATTACATTTAGATTGTTCTTACTTTATCATTTAATGTTGATACACTTTCAGCAATAATTGCAAATCCATTTTCAATTTAAATCACATCAGGATTATCTAGATTCTCTTATGATATTCCAAAATGATTTTAAATTACATATTAATTTAAATCTGCTGAGATTTTTCTGAATCTTATTTTCTAACTCATAAAACCATTCTCATCAATTACATACTCTTTCCAAGCAATAATTATGTAATTATCTACAGATGTAATTGCAGGAGATTCTCCAGTAGTTGATAATTATACTTTATCTATTAACTATTGATTTAAACTATATGAATTAGCAAAAATTCCTTTATTTGTTTACCAAGCAATTACAATAATTGATTAAGTAGATGCAACAACTGGTTCATTTATTATTGATTCATTTTCAGTAATAATTTAAGTATTAAGTAAATTATTATTATTGTCAAAGAATTTAGTAATAAGAGATATTGATTTCTGATTTCCTTATTCAGCCCAAACTATAACAAATCCATTAATAATTTATTGAATGACTACTGGAGTATCAAATGATTATGCATAATAAAGATGAATATTAGTTTATACAGTAATTTCACTTCCAATTCTTTAGAAATCTCTATTAAATCTTGATGTTTTTATATCAGCATTTACTAAAATATTACCATCTACCCAAACAACTACTATTTCATCATTATTCATTACTTAAACATCAGGATATTATTAAATTCCTGCTGATGATTCAGTAATTCTCATTTAATCTTTCAATTAAACTCCTTAAGAATTATATAATGATATATAAATTCCAGTTCCATCATTCTGATAAAATTATGTTGACCATACAACAACATAATCTCCATTTGATAATGTAGATAATCTCTATCTACTTTAAGCTGGATAATAACTCATTTTAATCTCTTTATATTTTAAATCACTAAGTTAACATTTATAATCTGATGTGACTGAGTATCCAATAGAACATTATGAGCATCTACCATTACTACCAGTTGCACAATTATCAGGTAATTTCAAGGAACATTTATTATTTTATAATGAATAACCTTATTTGCAAATTACACATATATTATGGATATTACAATAGAAACAATTTGTTTCACAATTATCTTGATATGATTAATACCCCCCTTTCTTTTCGATAAAGAATAGATAATTAACATTATTCATTATTCCTTAGAATACGACATATGACATCCAATTTCGTTGGTCTACATAAGTTAATATATTTGTATTAGATTAATATTAACTTAAAATATTTAATGGAGATGTCAACAAATCTTGTGATGATCCATATTTTAGAAAATTGAGAGTTATAAAATATTGACGTATTCTTTGCTATTCTCCCTTTTCAATTTATATGAAAGTAGATTATAATGATGATGATATATAATTAAGTTTTAGACTCTTAATTTTAATATATGAATTTACAGCAGTTCTTTTAACTGCTTATTGATTCAATTATCTATCAAACCATTAGACATTGAGATAATAATTTTACATTCCTATTTCATTAATTTCACCTTCTATCCAACCAATAGCTAATCCACTGCTGTCAATATTATCTGAGGAAATAGAATCAATTTAATTTGTACTCTAATATAATAATTTGTATTTTGCAGTTGTACTATCAATAGTTAATGAATTTATAATATTATTATTTTTGATATAGATTATTTAATAGGATGAAGTCTAGATCAATAATTAAGGATTGATTGAGATATCATCTAAATTTTCATTTAAATTTTATTTTATAGAGAATCCATCATTTGTACTATAAATTCCAACATATGATTAGTAATTGGAATTATCATCTATTTCAGTCCAAACTATTATAAAATTAGTACTAAATATTTTGATCTGTATTTCAAATTCATCTATATTAAATACTTTAATCATTCTCAATTCAATAGGATTTGTTATGACAACTAAACTGCTTTGGAATAATTGTAGCATCATTCTACATGACACTTTACAATTGCCACTTAACCATATAAGTGCAAACTTTTTAGATTCATATTCATAAATTCTATGATAAGGTATTACTGTTTCTGAAGAAATTAATTGTTTAGTAGTAATAACATTAGATTCTAATTAATAAATGTTTGTATCTAAACTATGTTATGAATTATTATGATTATAAAAGGTTGTCATCATGGAATTATCATTAAAAGTTAATAATGAACCTATTCCACTACAAGTTTATTAACAAATTGGAATTTCTAATTGATATTCTGTGACATTAAGACATTTATTGTCTACATACTAAAAATTATTATTGCAATAATCACATGTATAAGGATGTGTACAATTTTAACAGTTGTCTGAACAAATAGGTGAGCATAACAATTTTTATTCATTATATTTATATCCATCTAAGCATTAAGTACACATAATTTCATTAGTATTGGAACAATCTCCACAATGAGAAACACAGATTTAGTCATCGAATGGGATTTTTTGTAATTTTTAATTTAATCTCATCATATATGATTTTCTATTTGTTATAGAACTCCAAGTTATGTAAAGGAATTCAACTTATTAAGAATTTCCACTTAAATACTCAATAGATTATTCATTTGAATTTATTTAAGTTTCAGTTATTATTATTCCATTAAAATCATATTATTTCACATTTATATTTATTATGTTTTATTCATTTAATTCAGCATACAATAGATAAATAAAGAATTAAGATGTTATAACTTGTATTTTAAATAAATCATTAATAGATTCAATGAATAATGTATTTAATAGTCTTCCTCTCTAATTAAAGAATTGTAAATTTAGTTTCTTACTGCTTATAGCCTTATATTAAATTGTAAATATTTGTAAATAATTAATGTAGTTAAGTTAATAACTTGTAATTGTAGATTTTGTTAATTTTATTTCAACATAATTATATAAGTAAACTATTTTATCTGTTGCATCTATCTCATTAAATGATATTGAGAATTGATTTTGATTCATTATTCCCAATCTTAAATTTTAATATCTCTTTGTTACAGTAAACACATCTCCAAAATACCTCCTTTATTCTTCAATCATAAATCCATTTTCTAGTATATATGGATGAATATTTAAATAAGTTGTAGTAGTATAATAGTTATTTACATAAACTAAGTATAAATAATTATCAATCTTTAATATTTCAAATAAAATATCTTAATTTAATAAGAATGATAAAGTATTTTATATTATCCTATATTAAGAATCTAAAGTAACTACAATAGCTTTTATCTCTTAGTTATTTATTTCATCTCTTACTAAATAACTTATAAGAATATATGAATCTTATTTAATTAATTTAGGTTATTAGAGTATTACTGTTAAATTACTATCATTTGAAATTCTGATTTCTCCTGAAATTGATTATCCTTATCTATCAAATTCTTCATAAACAACATCATATTTAGTACCATTACTTTTAATTGATACAATAGATACTGTGTCATCATCATTTTAGAATACTGTAGGATACAAATGATCTTATTTTTATAAAATGTATTCTTTTTCTGTTTAAACACATTATAATTAGGAATCCAAGAAATAATTTAATTTACATTTTAAACATTAATTTTCTACTGCACATTAATCACAATTATCAATACATTATAATTTACATTTTCCATTATATAATATGTAATTATTATTTTTACATTGTAAACATACTCCAGTTTCTGAACATTTAAAACAAGCAGAAGAACAAGTAAATGACTTTAAATTAGTAATCTTATTAGTTTTGTTAGAGTATCCTTATATGTAAATATGAGATATTGGATTGTTTTATTCGATATTCTTCATTCCAGACCATAAAATAATAATATCATTTTCTCCAATCTAAATATATGTATGATTTTATGGATTTCTTGATGATTATGTAATTTAAATTTTTAAGTTATCAGTAGTATTTAAATATAATTACCTTTTCAAATAAAAATCATGTTCTAAATATAATGACATTTTATCTATTTTTATTATCTTTTATGAAAAGGATTCAGCCCTATCATCATTATTCATTGAACTACAGCTAATATATGTATCCAAAATATTGCACTAATCATAGTAATCATCATTTTTGAGTGTTATATAATAATAATCATTAATTGACTCTCTATATGATGTCATCTCAACATTATCTTTTTTATAATATAAATTGCCATTATAATTAGTCTAAATATCATTTTAGTCCACTTTGATGAATTACAATATATAATAATCACCATCCTTCTTAAAATAGAAAAAATATATTTTCTAATTTTTATAATTAATTATTTTAATTTGATCTCCCACCATTATTGGTTATCCTTATGCTATCAAAGATTCTCCTTTAATTGTTAAATCTTCTAAATTATATTAATAATTGATTATTTTTGTTTAACCATCAACTGAAACCCATTTTATTAATATTAAAAAAACATCATCCACAAGAGAATCAGCAATATCATAATCAAGTAATGTCTATTGATCTTTTTGTAGTTCCACTTTCTTTAATAATTATCCTTGTATGTCTAATTTTCTAATAACCAAATATTATTGTTTATCATTTTAATAAATACTATATATAACAATAATATAGAAATCCTTATTAATTATTTTTCCTTTGCCTTTACTTTCTGTTTCCCTACTCACTTTAAGTTCCATAAAATCATTAGTTGGATTTACACATAAATTTTCTTATGTATATTAGTATCCCAACTTGCATTTATCACAATAAGAAGCATCAGAACAGTATTAACAATTAACAGGACATATAGGATTACATTGATTTTTAATAGTATCCAAATAATAATCCTATTTACATTTTTGACACTTAAATCTGTTATCACATATATCACAATTAAATATACATTCATTAATTTTTAAGTTCATATCTATTAATTGAACTTTTAATAAATTTTAGTAATAATATGGAGTAAACCATCTTAGTAATAATCTATTATGATCAACTTAATTAATATAAATAGATTATATATTTTCATTATTATCAACTTCAATCTATCTATATTATTCTGTTATATATTGATTATATTGAACATTCAGTAATTCAATTTATTATATTTTTATCTCCTCATAACATTTGCTCACTAAAATTAAATGGGAATCTGTAAAACTTATATCAATCTATTGAATTTTATCTATCCTACAAAATTCTTTAGTTTAAATTTTAAATGGACTCTGAGAAGTTTCTAAATATTTATCAAACCTTCTTATTACAAAGTCTACATAAGTTGTCCATCTAACAACAACAAATTCATTTGTGGATAAACTGCTGATTTTGACTTTCTGCTGTAAATAATTATAAATTGAGGATGGAATTGATCTTGTGATTAATTTTCCTTCATATAATTTAGTTAATATAATGTTATCAGTGTTTGATTAGGCTATTGCAATAACTCCCAATTTATTTTATGCAACTGATATAAAATCACTATCAGGTAAAATTATTTTCTCACCTTTTACTCCTGTAGTTGGATTATACAATACCATATTCCATTATTTAGAGGGATACTCATGCCCCTATGAATACCATTAAATTGACAATAAATTTTAATTTAACTGACTTAGGTATATAAATTAAATTTTTTATAAAATTTTTACTTCTTAAAGAATACTACCTAAATTTTATTCTACATCTGATTCTTCAAGAGATAAACTAAACCTCTTCATCAAGACCTGTAAAACACTTCCTTTTTCATTAACAAAAGCAATAAAGATTTAATTATTCATGATAAGGATATCTGGACAAAAATTGCTCTCCTCAACTCCTCCTATCTTTATTTCTTTTACTATTTCGTTTTTCATTATGTCTAATATCATTAATTAGACTTAGAATAACTAATCATAGCCTCTGATATTTTAGGCAATTAAAAGTTATTAATCTCCTATGGGTAGAGTTCTAGCGCTCCAATCGAACTCTATTCCTTTAATATCTACCTAATTGTAGGTATCAATCATCAATTAGGCCAACGCAGTCTATAATAATATATAGCTTATTGTTTAAATAAGATATTTCATATTTTTTTAATATTTACTTGAAATTCATTTATTTTTCTTTATAATTCATAAAATCTTATGAAATCTAATTGCTTAAATTTGGTTAATAAATAGAAGAATCTAAATTTAGAAGTATCTACTTTAATTAAGCTTGATAATTTATTAGAATCAGATAATTTAAGTTATTTATGATATAGCAGTTAACTTCTCATTATTATTTCAAGTTCATTTTCCTACTTGAATTATGTATTCAATATCATATATTACTTTTAGTTTATCAATATATATTAAGACAAAAAAAATTATTTAGAATCTAACTAATATATAAGTTAAATTTTATAAATATTATAGATTTATTCCTTCTAGTTCCTTTTTTTTTCTAATCTATCATATTTATTAAGATTTTTAATATAATGAAATTTTCATATATATTTCAAATTCTTTCTTTTATGCCCTTAAAATAAATATTATATTTTAAATTCTACATTCAAAATGATAGATAGTCTATGTGAAATTATTTGGTTTAAATAAAGAAAATAAAAATTGATTTTAATATCAAAATGACTATTCCAATTATGCTTGCATAATTTCCCTCAATAAATGAAAATCGATATCTCCTAACCAGTTTGACTAAATTAATATCTTCTAAACCAATAATTACCTTAATGATTACATAAATTATCAGGCAATTCTAGTGTTAAACAGAAGGAAATTTTCAAATGTTAACTTTAGTTCATAAACAAATTATTCTTTTGAATGAAAATTTTTCCTTTTGAATTTATTTTCTATTTTTTAATTATACTTTTAATAAGAACATTTTGTAGTTTTGCAATTCCATACTATTAAGATCAACAATGTTTAATAAACCATCCAATATATAATATTTAAGCTCAAAATACTTACAAATTTATAGACACAAGATTTAAGGTTTCATCATTATTTTAATATAAATATATTTTTAGACTCAACTTCGTAAAAAATTAAGAATTTATTTAATGATCCTCCATTATTCCTTCATTATATTATCAAGAATTAAAGGACAGCATCATAATATTTAAACTCAAATTCCCAACCTAAAAGATTGAAAACAATCTATTTACCAACTTTTAATTTGCATGAATAAGTAAAGTTTATACTAACAAAGATTTTTCATAAAGTATGCATAATTTTAAATAATATAAATTTACCTTTTTAATACTCTACTTAAAAGTTAATATGATTAAAATGTATATTATAAAGTTTATTTACATTAAAACTTTTATTTATTTTTACAAATTAATTAAAATTCGTTATAAACAAATTCTATTAGACCCATAGAATTCTATTAAGCTAATAGAAATAGATAATACCCATCTTTAAATGACCAAAACAGTCTTAGAGTATATTCAATTTTGAAAAACCTTAAATAAATTTCATCTTCAAATAATGTCTATCGTTTTCATAGGACAAATCGGATCAGGAAAAACAACACTGTATAATAAAACCACAGGATCAAATGAAAAAACAAAATCAGGTGGAGATTCAGTCACTCTTAATGTATTTATGAAATAATCTTGTTTTGGATAAGGATTCTCCGTTCTCGATACGCCTGGTTTTGGATCAGGTTAAGATAAAATGGAGCATGTGGCTGGTGTTATTTCTGCATTAGCTGAAGGACCTATCAGCAAAATTGTCATTGTCACTAAATATAATAGAACAAATTTAATAATCAAGGATGTAGGATTAAATTTACCCGCATTTAGGAATTATCTACATATGATTACAGTAGTTGTTACATTTTGGGATTAATGCGAAATAGAAGAATAATAATAAAATAAATTAGATATCATAAAAAGGCTCAATTAGATTAACATTAATTCAGTATTATTTATTGGTAAGAATGTCACATCTGAGAGCCTTTGTTAATAATTTGATCAACTTATTGCTACTTCAAAAGTAGAAACAGTTAATTTAACCCCTAAAGACATCTTCGAAAATTTTGATGTGTCAGATTTTGATGAGTTGATAATTCAAGAAATGGAATATATAAAAGCTGATTCATTAAGAGAATATCTTACTTTTTCCGAGGAAGCGAAAAAGTTAATAGATTAACCCATTGTTCCTGAGGGCTAATTGGCAGATTACTTTTATGCTATAACTTAATATGCAAGATTAAAATTAGAAGAAAATGTACAAAAATTTGAGAAAAAACTAAAACAGGATTTGGATTAATATACAGAACTTAAATCTTATGAAATTCATAATGAACTTAAGACTGCTTTATTTAAAGATTATAAAAGTATTATTGATTTAGCATGCCTTAAAACTAGCAAAGGCAATCATTTTTCTAAATATTTAAAAAAATGCAATTATTGTAATTAAATATGGCTTAAAGTGGCTGGTTGCACTGGTTTAACAGCTTGTGGACGTTTACTTGAGGATAGATAGGATGAATAGATAAAATATGAATTGCCTCCATAAAAATTTATTGTTTCATATAAGAATAAAAAGTTAACAATCACTCGAGATGAAAAGGCAGAACTTTCAAAAATAAAATCAAAAGAAGAAATTGAATTTAATTTAAAAAGAAATGAAAAGAATTTGAATTCTATTCAAGTAATGAAAGTTGGTAGTGAAACAATAAAAATAGGGGGAATTGGTTGTAAAAATGAAATAGAATGGAGTTCAATGATTCCATTAACAGAGAAAGAATTAACAGATGCTTAAGGGATTTTGGATGAGAAAATGTGCAATTATATCAATGAATAGGAAAAATTAACTGAGTAGAGAACATAAAATTAATAAGCCCAATATTAGAAGGAACTTGAAAAGAAAATATAAGAATAAAAAGAAAAAATGCGAAAGGCAAAATGATAAAAATTATATATTAGATTTATTTTAATAGAATTAATTAAGTTTATTTCTTAATAATATTTCTTCAAAAACATTATTATTTTTATAATGTAAATTATTTTGATTGGAGAAAGGAATTAATAATCCAGCAGATTTCTATATATTTTAGACAATATTTAAAATTGTGAAATTCATTTTACAAACATAGAAAAGAATTTATTAGATTAAATTCAAAAAATTAAAGGACTTAAGTAAAATTAATAAACCAAAGATATACATTCATTATTAGAAATTAATAAGTCAAATATATCATTTTTACAAACTGTGATATCTCAGTTTAAAAAATCGAACAGAACATATCCTCCTTTAATTTTATTAATTAATGATGATGAAGCTAAGGATGAAGCAATAAAAATCAAGAATTAGTTAAATAGATATTTAACTGTTTAAATAGAAAATGTTGTAGGTTATTTTAAAAAAAATTATGATTATGATAAACAAATAGACTTGAATGGAAAGCAAGTTGCTATGTTTCTCAGTAAAGAATAAGATGTAAAAAATACAATATTTTAAACTGTTAAATCACCTGCTATATTACAAAACAAATGGGCTTTGATTAATACTCCATAATTTGATATGAATGCAGATGTAGAATAAAGAAATGAATCAATTAATGATTTGAAATAAATTTTCTAAAAACACGAAAACCAGATATCACTTTTGTTCATAATTGTAGATTAAGAAAGAGATGATCTAACAAAAAAAAATTTTAACAATATCTATTGTTATTTAAGAAAATTTTAAAAAAGAATTATATTGTTATTATATAATCGTTTAGATGAAAATTTTTAAGAAAATTTCAAACTATATAATTATTTTATGAATATTCCTTAAATTAGAGACGTATATTCACTTTCAAACAGTTAACTTTAGAATTAACAATAAATTGATGAATATTTTAATTAGATTTTGTAAGAATAATAAGATAACCTAGAAATAGGGATTGATATGAAAGACACTATTTTTGAAATAAGAGATGAGACGTAATCTGAGATTGAAAAGGAAACTTTTGAAAAAGATTTTCAAAACACTAAAGTGTAAGAACTAAAGTAAGGTATTGATCAAGATGATTAATAAATTAAATTGTACCAACAAAAGATTGCAGAAGTTGAGATATCAAAATAACAAAAATTAAATTAAATAAGAGAGATAGAAACTTTCTATAAGTAATAGAGAGATGAAAAAATTTAATCGAAAACTTAAGTTAATTTACAAAATTAAGGAGAATTGATAATTCCATAACAAAAAGTTTCATACACCTCAAATTAGAATTAAGCAATAGTTGATATTAAAGATTCTCAAACTATAATATAAGATATTTAAAACCTTGAAAAAGAAAAACAATCAATAAATTAGTAATTATAAGAATGCTACAATAAATTATAGAATATATCTAAAACTTATAACTAAAATAAATATATACAACAATTAGAATAATAAATTGACAACTTATGGAAGAAAATAGAAGAAAATGATTAGAAAATTAAAGAATATAACAATTAATTAGAATAGCTATAAAAAGATAACTAAAAGGATAGCTAAAAAGATAGCTAAAGAGATAATTACAAATATAATTAAATCAATAATGCATACAATGGTCTAAATACTGCTAGTATATAATAGACTTATTCATATGGTTATTATGGATCTGGGTGGAGCTGATTTAAATTTTGCATATCATAAATAAATAAATCATATTATAATATTTTATTTTTATAATTATTAATTTTATGTGTTTATCAATTGATTTAAACTCTAGAACATAGGAATTAGAAATACCTAGCGAAAGTCTGAGTTCTATTTTTATATATTAAAATGAAAATCTTTAAAATAGAATTCAAAGTAATAGAGTAATTTAGGATGACCGTAAACACTTAAAATATTAAATATTTTATAGTATTTCAGCTGATGAAATTCTGATTAAGTAGGAAAGCAATTTCAGACTATAATAGTTAAGTATTTTGTTAACGATGAATGCAAACAGAGCAAAAACTGAAATTATAATTCTAATTTGTATCTTATTAGTAACAAATTTTCTATTTATTGTCTTTAATTCATACAATTTTTGTTTGAATGTACCCATTTTAATAAATGATGTTAAAATGAATTTAACAATAATTATTGTAATGATTTGTTACTAAAACAGGTAACGATTCTTTAAATTTTTGTAAACAATTTAAAAATATAAATTTAAGATTAGATATTG